>JALPQI010030818.1:0-101427 GCA_025490895.1 Thaumatotibia leucotreta | reverse complement strand
TAATTTTACATAAAACCAGCGTAATTCAGGACATCTTAACCATGGCAATAACTGATAAAAAAAGTTGATTCACCCTCTTACTTGTAGTGACATGGGGGATGCGCTGAGTGAAATGACTCGATTTACTTAGTAACGTACGCAATATTACCAATGGCAAGCATCTAGTGATGAAAATTACACGCAAGATACATGACATACATTGTGTCTTTCAAAGGCCTCTGTATTTTTCAATAAACTGCAGTATCTTTCGTGACGAATCTTCGATTTAATCTTTTCCATCTTTCGTGTAAAATACATTATAACATATTTTTATTATATTATCAGTTAGCTAAAGAGGTTGATATTATCAATTGTACAGTCACGTCTAATAATATGTATATATTTCGGAACGTATGTCAAAGGCATAAGGATCAAAATCGTATACATATTATTAGAGTCGACCGTACGAAATACATATTTACAAATGAGGGTTTTTGATTCTTTTTCGGTCATTATGGGGCGGTGAGATGGCAGCATTCAAAATAAATACGCGTATTTAATTTTCAATATCCTTTTAGGTTCCTCAACCGTTTTCTAGTCGTCGTAATCCATTGCAATATCAATAAACTTCCATTCCAAATACAGTAGAATTTCGATACTTTAATGTTCAGTACCAATTAATAGTTTGAATCTGACTACTGTTTGGACCTCATGCATACGTAGCGTCGCCTGGTGGCAGAAATAATATCGAAAACCCTCATCGGAATCATTATTTTTTGGTATATGTGGAGGCCTCTTGCCACACACAAACAAATGTCAGTTTAGTTTATTTTTTCGAAAGTTACATGTAATTTATAAAAAAATCTATACTTTCTAAAGAAACAACACGAATCTTTCGACATTTTACATGTAGATAAGTGCTAGCACAGTTTAGTTTAATTATGATCACTTTGTTACTATTTGTGAGTTCTTATAATTGGCTTTCCGTATTTTATCTTGATGTTATAGTTGCTGATTTCTAAGAATGAACACTTGACAGTTTAGAAATATCCCTTATATATAAATATATATGACGTTAAAAATGGTGAGTCTTGCCGTCATATTAATAAGGATCAATCTATGACTGTCAAAAGTTCATTCTCAGAAATCGGCAACTATAAAACGTTACGTTATATCCGTCGGTTCTCCTTAACATAAATAAATAAATCGACGACAATAACGTATAAGGTGCAAAGCGCCGAAGGTTCGTTCAGAACTCGGAACTCGTACGTCGCCGCCGTTGATCGTTACGATACCATCGCAGGTGTTCCGCGCATGCACGCCGCCGGACGCGATCTCGCTAGTGTCGCGGCTGCTGGAATACACGCCGGGGGCGCGACTGTCGCCGCTGCAGGCGTGTGCGCACAGCTTCTTCGACGAGCTGCGCGAGCCGGCCGCGCGGCTGCCCAACGGCCGCGCGCTGCCGCCGCTGTTCAACTTCACGGACTACGAGCTCAACATCCAGCCCTCGCTCAACGACTTCCTCAAGCCGCGCGCCGCCGCCGCCGCCGACGCGGCCGGAGCCAGTCACCAGCCCGACCAGGACCCGCCGGGTGAGTCTTTTGACGTGACAACGTCTTATAAATTGGTTTGCCGGGTGACACTTCAAGAAACTGCGTTACGCTCCGCTCACGTTATGCGCTCACAATGAGAGCGAGTGAGGCACGCGTCCCTTCCACTCGGGCATGGTTAGCCCGCCTAAGAGCGTTGTCACGTAAAACTTTCGCCCGTATACCGACTTTACAGGCAACCAATTTTTCTTCGCCTGGTGGCTTATGATGGTCCCGTTTTATCTATTTATCGTGCTACGCAATCACTTTCGCACTTACATACTTCTTAGAACCTGACGGCAACAACGACAAACGATTAAACACGGTACCATCATAAGCCTACTGCTTCCGTTCGCCAGCTTCGTCCTACTTTTCTCTCTCTGTCACTATTTCTTATTGGTGGGTCATTGCAGGCGAATTCGAGAAAAAGCATGTGCTCCTACTACATGTCTGATTTGGATGAAAAAAATTGAGGATATACTTTCATTATGGCAGAAGTGCTGAACCACCTCTGATTTTCTTTTTTATCTTTTAATTTCCAAGTTTTGCCCATTCAAAGTTAAGAATGGGTTAAATTTCTGTGTAAGTTTCAAGTATAGTTGCCGATTTCTAAGAATGAAAAGAATAAAAATTACAGTTGAGAAATGAGCCAGATACATGACATTAGACTTTCGGAAAAATGATGGGCTTACCCTCATATTAATAACGAGTAATATAACAACTGTCAAAAGTTTATTCTTAGAAATCGGCAACTATAAATTCCCATGAAATGAACAAAGTTGTCGTAATTTTCTATAGTACCAGTAACTTTGCGACCCCGTTTGTAGATTGAGCTCTAGCTCAATTTTCAGCTCTGCGACCGTTTTCTAGACATAATCTATTACAAACTCTATAAACTGCCAAATACAATGCAATTTCGATATTTTATGTTCAGTACCTATGAATCTGACAGCAGTTTGGACCTTACGCCTACGTAGCGCCGTCTGGTGGCAGTAAAAACATGGAAAACTCATTCGTCTGACACTAAAATTGATGTCCTCTTTCAGGCGAGAACGCGGCAGCGAGCGGTCCCAGCGGCGGGTCGCCGTGCGCGTCGTAGGCGACGAGTGACGTCACTGGCCGGACCGAGCGAACCCGAACGATACGGATTTTAGATTGAGAGTCATTCGTATGCTAACTAGAGATAGTCCTTTTTATTGGCCGTCGGGGATAAATTTTATGCATAATAGGTGTTTTCGGCGAGTTATCGTGTGATACTGTAGTGTGATTGTCGATAAAGCTTGAGCTGTCGTAGTCGGTGAGAAGGGTAAATCCGCTGTAGATTCTAAACCGTCGCGATGTGATTACTTTGTACTTTTGTAAGCTCAAATTGTCTCTTTGTGTACATACCTTAAATGTTGAGTTGGAGTGGAATGTTTACCGGGTCAACGACAGATCGTCACCGGGACTTGTTTGTCATTGTCACCGAAGTATCTGTAGCGGGCCGGCTCGGCCGCGCCGGAGACAGCGATAGCTATCGGAGCGAACCTTGCTTGAGCCGTGTAATCAGTAGGGCGGACATATTCTGTAGTGCATTAGTGTATTTATTGTTGGAACGTATCACTAACTCATAAAACTTACGAAGCGTATGCCTAGTGTTATTTCAACGATGAAACTTAGCAGATGGTACATTTTTCGCATTCATAGGGAGCATACTTGTAAATTTTTATAACTAGCATAAACTGATCTCTCGAGATAATTTATAATGTTTAATGATAACTCAGAATATTGTACTTGTATAAACAATTCAGAGAATATAATTTTTTTAGATTTACTACATTATAGATTTTTTTCGGGCAACTTCTATATGTAATAACCTTTTTTTATTGCGGTGTACCTTATTAAGTCTTATCCAAAGCTGGATAAATGTAATCTATTTGATAGCACTGTCGATGTCCTAATGTAACGACATAGTTTTTCGATAATATTGTATTCTATATTCAATAAATGATATTTCTATTATATTAAAAAATTGTCATTGAAAACACTATGGTTATTAGTAGTCATTTATGAAACGGTGTATAAATAAAGCTATTTTCATTGTCATAGTTTTTAAGTAAGTATGCAAACTAATTTCGTTTTGCACTTCAATTGGGCATACAAACAAATTAGGCAAAGGTAGTAAACCTTAAAAGTAGACTATCTGAATTTTATTCGTGGCATAGCGTTAGTATCAGCGCGCGACCATTGAGAGCGTCGCTTCAGTGCGCGGGTTCTTACGAATAGTCGCATATTCACTTATGCAAGGTAGGTTAAAATTAATAGCGTTCTTCATCGGAATACTTTCTCTGCTAAGATCTTGCTTCGTGAGAAAGCTTAACTTTTGAATTTCCATTTATTTTAAATCTCGATACGTCATTAATGATATAACTGTTGTCTTTGTATATTCGGGCGTTGTGGTAGGTAAGCTCGAACTGCTAACAGCCTATGTAATGTTGTAACCTATCCTTTAGTAGCACGGTAACGATTCACTTCCTAAGAATAATTCATTAATTACAGTTGATCGAAAGTTGTAAAACTCGACAAGGGAAATATCCGCGTGGAGGGAAATATTCTGAAAATAACGTGTCGTTTAAAGAATTTGCTTTTCGCAAATGGTTTTATATTTTACTTGAAATGAAATATTTATGTGCTATAAACTTTTATTTTTATCATGCACTGCCTCGTACTTCTAAACCCTTGTTTTACCTTCGGACCCTGAAATGCAATGACTTTTAATTAGCTGTAAAATTATTGTATCTTAAGGGATGTATCATCGCCATTCGGTGAGCGCGCGGCGCATCGATTTGAAATCACACCTAGTGGAGCGTAGTTGTCGTCAATAAGGCTATTGATTTGCTGACACCTTTATATGTCTTGTAAATATATTATAATTATCTTTGTGGTATGACTCTGAGTGCCGATTATCGGTTATCGGGTGGAAGTAGGCTAGAAGGTTAAGGCCGACGTCCGGTGCCAGGTGTCTCGGGGTGTGGCATTGGATGCCGGCGACTTGGGACCGGGCGCCGTGGCCCGGTACCGGTCCCGCGGCCAAGTACCGGTCCCCATCGGCCGGGTACCGGTCCCCATCGGCCGGGTACCGGTCCCCATCGGCCGGGTACCGGTCCCCGCGGCCGGGTACCGGGCGCTCGCGGCCTGCGACTCTCTGCACCGCTGCGGGCTCGGGGCAGTAGTTTAGATACGCATATTTTTATTAAGTCTATCTAATATGGATTTTGTAATCGACGTTGCTTCTAAAGACCCTCTGTGTAAAAATATTAAGACATACTAGTGACCTGAATGTATGAAAATGATGTTTATTGAACTTTATCCCACTGAATTCTCACTCTCACGTTTTGCGTGCACATTTACTACCTTTATGAGAATTTCCGTATATAAAACACATAGTTCGAAATGGGGTTATGACTTAAAAATTATTTAAAGTAAAAGGACTTTTTATTATTACTATTACTGTAATATTAAATTTAATAGTGAGTGAAATTTGTATTTTGTTTTAAAATTGTTTAACTGAAATTGAATACATCATAACACCCATATCGTTGTTAGTTATGAATGAAAATAACATAATTATAAAAGTAAATATTAAATGAATAGTAAATATGGTTTTTTATTTCTGTTATAAGTCCCCTTAGGCTTTCCCTGTAGTAATTGATGTAATAAAAATGATGTATGACTTTCTCGACGCCATTGACTGAAATTTAAAGTCAGTCAATAAAGCTATTGCTTTGCACGTAAAGTAACATAGTAGTAGTAACTTAAAATTCAGATTGAGTTGGTCTGAGTGACAATTTTTGTAATTAGGGTAAATCGTCAGTAACTGGCCACCCTTTGTTATAAAATGATTTTTATTTATAGGTCATCAAAGTTCATTTTAGTAGAAGGTATACCTAAATTAATAGTAACAGTAATAGCTGGCCAATTTTACTACAAGTTACTGGCCATAAAGTACCTTAAACTAAAAATGAATTCTATTTAAAGGTAAAGAGAACTCATCTTTGTATGAGAAAAATGGCCAGTTACTGGAAATTTGGCTACTAGCCACTCGTTCAATAACTGGCCTCCTCTTACTAAAATGCGTTTTATTTTCCAATAAATAGAATTAATTTTACTACGTACCCAGAGGTGGCCAGTTACTGGTAATTTACCCTAACGTGGCGTCAAAAATTTCCGTATCGTATTCTGATACAAAAACTAGTAAATGGCAAAAACTGTAATATAAGGTAAGTCATATTTAAAATTAATTCTGAGCCAGTAGAGGCCAACTTAACTGGTGACTCTTAAGTAGTTGAAGCGACTGTCATACTTCTGTCCCTTTTCATCAAATCAACAATGCAATGTGCTATTCTTTTCTTAGGTACAGACTCTCGCTTAGCGCCTTCCGGAACACTTCCGGAAGTTCTTTTATGCAAAACATAATTTACTCTTTGATGCAAAAGCAATCACGTTGTTATGTTGTTTTGGTTGTTATTCATCCGAAAGTGTAAGCGCATTTTAAGTAAATTACTTATTTACTCAAGGCAGTATGGCTTAGTGCTTTCGCCTGTCCAGAAGGACTAAAAATATATAAAAAAAATCTATGGTTTTTCAATCTGTCAATGTCAAAGACAAATGTCAAACTGTACTCGAACTGTTGGTTGTCAAGTAGGGGAAAAAAACAATACAAATCACAGAAAAACATTAATTTTAGTAGGATGTGATTTAAAGTGATAAGTGCTTGATGCTTTAATTTAAACATATTTTCTATACATTAAACTAATAGAAGTTAGTCATATAATCGTATCGATATAATTTACGTATAGGTTTCGGAGGAGGCGTAGCTTGTCACCAACAACTTTATTTCTGGGATTTTGTTACAATTTACGATCATGCATGAAGCATACGAAGTGTCCCATCTTCTTAATCTTACAGTCCAGATAGAAGCTATCGCAGCATATGGTAAGTAATATTGTACGTACCTATAAATTAGACCTTAATTTTTTCAATGTATTCTACTCGTGCTGACAATCATCATAACGATTTGCACTATTTGAAATCATTGTATTGAGTTGAGTGTAAATCTGATTCTAGAACTTAGTATACAAATAAAGCTACCCTCAGTAGAAAATACCAGTTTTAGGCATGCCCATTACTAACTTTTACATGTTCTAAAATTTTATCTAAAGTAAGTATAAGTTAAAATGTATTATTACGTTTTTTATTTAAGCTTATTTATTTTATAAACCATGCATCTTAAGACATTCAGATAAGTGAAGTTAAGATTTCATGAAGTGTGCTAGTATCAAAACTGTGTGGGCATGACTGCCTCAGTTATGTGACTTGATTAAAATTGACAACCAAAAATAAATTGCTCGGAAACAGTAATGTATTAGGTGTCTACATAATATATTTTGATTTAAACTGTAAAAATAATCACCAGAAATAGTTGATTATTTTTCAATAGTGCTGTGAACTTATATTTTTTATTTTTTTACTGGCACTGTAATTGACAATAATAATGTATAGGCACTGGTCTCACCGCGAGCTACTAAGCTATGAACTATCGCCACTATCGGCCATAAACACAAATAAAAGACACGCACACCCGTGTAAATAAAAGAGACATGGGGATACTCGCGAATCTTTTGTTCATGTTTATAGCCGTTCATAGCTTAGTAGCTCGCGGTGAGACCATTGCCATAAGGTGCAAATTGCTGCAGGTTTGTTCAGAACTTACAACCTTGTATGTTGTTGCTGTCTTTAATGTGTGGGGAAAAAGAGTCATAACACTTCTAATAAAATCAAATTAATAGTATAAGGAGTAAACTGAAATACTTTTCACTGAATCAAGTCTTCATCTGTAGATGGCCACCTTATTCTGGGCACCAGGCAGGGCCACCTCATGATGTATTCCCTGTCAACTACCAATGGGAATCAGAAGTATGAGCTGCAGCTTTTGCAGTACTGTAAAAACTTTAGTAAGAAGCCTATACAGCAGATTGAGGTGATCCCAGGTGAGAAAAATAATCCTTTCATAATTATTCAATGGCTACGTAAAACTTCGAAAGTCAAAAGAACATCTTTTTGACATAGGGATCATTGATTTTATTGTCTTTATACATATACATTGGTTATGCTCAAAATTCCTTTATAAATGCTTACTACCTATTTATAAATGAAATATTCATTGCTTACTGATTAATGACCCATATATTTACTATTTACATGTTCACAAAAATTACTACAATATTTTCCTGCTTATATTTCACACAAATAATGCTACTTTTTCCTTGAAGCACCTATCAAGCAAATTATTTTTGGTACAGTATATTTTTTTACTTTCAGGAGATAATCTACTGCTGTGTCTAACTGACAATATCCTAACAACTCATGATATTAAGGGAGTTAATTTTCCACTTCAAAAAACATTTTCTCAAACAAAAGGGGCATCTTTATTTGCTATTGATAATAAGGTATGTAAAGTGGTTGTCCATTTCGGTCTTATCAGTATCACTATAATGTGACTAATGACTTTTTTTGAATATGGGAGTAAGAACGTTTTAGAAATAAAGTACAATTCAGCTCAGCAGTTGGTGAAAAAATATAATTATGATTTTTTTGTAAATCATTTCTCTTTTCAAGGAAATCTACACCAGGTTATTAACATTTTAATTATTTCTAGTCTCAAACCTCCATGACCGGGGAATCCAATTCAGTGGTCCGTCTCTGTGTGGCTGTTAGACGGAGACTCCAGTTGTTTTATGGCAAGAATGGAGAATTCAAGCAACACTTGTTTGATTTCAACATTCCCGATGTACCCAAGGTGTTGGCATGGGGCCAACAATACCTTTGTGTTGGTTTTAAATCAGAATACACTTTGTATGATGTAAGTATTTAATAATAATAATGGTAATTATATAATTTGGGCATGTTTTGTTGCATGAATGTCAACATTAGATATAAAAACTACTTCTAGTTCTAACTCAAAACTGTGGGGCCCAGAAGATTTTTTGCTTATCACAAATATTTGTTTGATTGTCGTTTTTCATGTAATGATTTATCTGTAACTATAATTTTAGATTTATTTAAATATAAGACTTGTACATATTATGTAACAAAACCCACAACTTTGTTAAACATCAAAAATAATATGTTCCAAGAACCCTAATGTTCCGAGAACGCTTGCCGCATTGCCTCTTTGTACACCAAAACTAAGCTTTTGGACCAAGTCCAACCCTGCCCGAAGCTCGCCAGACACATCTCTCTTCTTGGTGTCTGACGACCAGGATGCTTAGCCAAGTTGCCAATCGCTAACGCTTAGTAGCGTATCGTAGTTTTCCCTCTCTGACACTCTTTTATATTAGTGCGACAAAGACAGTTAGCTGCATTTCGCTTACGATTAAGCGCTAGCGATTGGCAACTTGGCTAAGCATCCTGGGCTTCAACCGCAAGTGCAATATGTAATAATTTCTTTAGGAAAGCATATTTACGGCACTTGACGGTTTAGGCTTCTTCTGCGGCTACTCTGCTTTCTTGCAGAGCGCAATTGACAGATACAGTATTTTACACAATCGTGTTATAATAGAGAGCTTTTCAGTCGAGTACCGTGTTTAGTTTTTAGTTTATTTAGATTATTATTTAGATTTGTTTACTTATTTTTATTGACTCGTACTGAGTGGCCTAAGTATGGTATGAGATTGTGAAGCTTGGTTATAACACTATTGTGTACAATACTTTATCTACGAGTCAATAAAAATAAGTAAACAAATCTAAATAATAATCTAGAAATAAAAAACGAAGTGCATATCCTGAGGCCGCTCGTTGATGTCTCTTTTGCAGGCACGCGATTGGTCAAATTCATTATAGTTGCCTACAGCGTTGTGTAATGAGCTCATTACAGTTGAATTACGAACTCGACGTAAATGTATATTATTATAATTTTGTGTACGTAATCGTAAATCATACATTACACAGTCGACAAGTAGAAAAAAAAATCTTATATGTTTTAGCTCTCATCAGGAAACCCAAAAGAACTATTTCCTACCAGTAGCTCCAGGTCGCTAGAGCCTACTATAGCAAAGTACTCTGAGACTTGCTTCATGTTGGGTCGCGACCTCACCTCAGTATTAGTTGAAGAAGCAAAGGAAATAGAAATTAGGAACACTGTCAAATGGCAGTCAGCACCTATTGCCCTTGGTAAGACATTGATTATTACTTGCTTTTTCTTTGAGTCTGCAACTAAATTTGTAGTGAGACTTTACAATTTCAAAAGGAGTACTGGAGTAGGTTCTTAATTCTACTGATTTATTCACACGACCTTTTAAAACCAAAAGCGGTGGAGTGAGTTCTCAATGTGTTTTGATTGATAGATTCAATTACACTTTGTAATTGAATAAAAACTATACTAGTCAAGTAAGACAAGTAAGTGTGATCCTTTAAAAATATTATTCCGATCATGCATTGGAATCTTGTACCTCACTTTCCAAATTACTATTAATTAGACTTCTAAATAAGTTGTGAATATATTTAGCTCATTTCGAGAGTAAGTTTTGAACCCTTAAGAACCCAGTGTTAAAGACTTGACTATATTTGAGATTGAATGGCTTATTATATGTGTGTGAATGCAACGAACCGACTTTTCTTTGCTTTGGTAACCCTCGGGAGCCATTACGGCCTGGCCACGACATTGGTCTAAGGCGACCAGCGGCGAGCGAATCCATGAGTTGGAGCGACATGGGTACGAGAGGGAGCACCATACGTTTTCCGCTAAGCCGGTTAGACCGATGTCGTAGCCGCGGCGTTAGGGTTCGAGTCTCCAAGCGTCGAAATGAGCGATTTCTACAGCACTCACGTCAATAAGATGACGTTTATCAAATTTCTCCGTATCCAGTGTGGGATGAACCATATCTTCTCGGGCTGATGCAGGATGACAACGTTGTAGTGCAGACGGTGGAGCCGGCGTTGTTCGTGCAAACTCTGCCGGAGCTCAATAAAGCAAGACTGATGTACAGGTGAATGTTTCACTTTTCACGGTTGTGCAGGACCTGTAATTTTCTATCTGGAACAAAATTGTTTGAACTAGTAATAATTGCATAGCCTTCGGGGATATGTTATTTGTCTGCTTCTCTTCGCGGTCCGTCACTACGGCCTGGGGCCTGGCCTACTACCGCGAAAATCGAAATTCGTAAATTTCGAGGATGACAGAGAAAACTCTGTCACTCCAATGAAGGCGTCATTAGAGTGAGAGAGACAAATCCACGAAATTTGCGGATTTCGAAGTTCGTGGTAGCCTCCTGCCGCCCAGACAATACAAATTGCCAGGGAATTTAGAATTAATAGTGCAGGAAATAAAATAGGATTTCATTTGTTTGAGGAGACCTTTAAAAAGGCCTCTGGGCGGCAGGAGGGTAGGGCCGCTGGTTTTCGCGGCGTCGTTAATAATCGGCTTTTTCTCTTTTTCGCACCAAGGTTTTTTCTTTTGGATTGGGCTATGTCGGCTTGGTGGGTAATTTCTCTTCAGTCTATCTTGATTTTACGAGCCCCGATGCAGTGGAGTTCGTCTAGTTCGAAACAATTTTTACAAATTTTTGAATATTTTAAAAATGATCACATTATGCTAATGATAAATTGTATGAACGTTAGTCATGGTTAATGTACTACATTTCAAGAGACACAAAAACCTGAAGTACGCTTTTGTTGTTTAATAAATCGATTTTAACAAACCAGTGTCTAAATTATATTTTCGTTCACCACCGTAATTCCGCGCTTATAAGCTTGACGCAAAATTCGCAGTGCATCAGGTGTACCATGTCGTCTTTAATATTAATGGCGTTCTTTACATTCATTGATTATTTACAAAATTAATAATTGTGGAAATCATTTTAAAAAATACCTTTCGTAAAATAGTTTTTTTTTTATTCTGATTTATTAAGTCCAAATATTTTATACTCAAAGAAACTATTTTAGTACTACTATTGAATAGTGAAGGTTTTGTCTCTAAACCTTTTCCCCCAGATGAACGGGATAATCTCGAAAAACTGTCTAACTGGACGAGAACATATGCATCGGGGCTCGTACATTAGGATAAATGCGAGTGAACGAATGATAATACGTGACAAACGTGGTGACGCATTTTCGCCGTGCGGCAGTAAGATACGTTTGTCACCATCCCAACTCTTCCCGTGGGTGTCGTAAGAGTCGACTAAGGGATTGAAGTGACTGACCATTAATTTATTGAACATTGATGATGGGGAGCAGCATCATTATAGTGGACACACTACTGCGACCGCCAACGCGGTTGCCCAGCGTAGCGATTATGGGCATTTACCTCCTAACGTGGACGTCTTTCGGCTGATATGATGATGATGATGACCTCCTAGCACCTCCATCATCATCATTAGCCTATGATAGTCCACTGCTGAACGTAGGCCTCTCCTATTAA
Source organism: Thaumatotibia leucotreta (assembly GCA_025490895.1). Taxonomy (NCBI): domain Eukaryota; kingdom Metazoa; phylum Arthropoda; class Insecta; order Lepidoptera; family Tortricidae; genus Thaumatotibia; species Thaumatotibia leucotreta. The sequence continues at coordinate 89,403 of JALPQI010030818.1, read as the reverse complement.
CTATGCGTATTGACCCATTAGGAGGTAAATGCCCATAATCACTACGCTGGGCAAGCGGATTGGCGATCGCAGTAATGTATCCACTATGATGACGCTGCTGCCCATCATCAATCTTTTATCAAATAATGGTCAGTGACACTTCAATCCCTTAGTCGACTCTTACGACACCCGCAGGAGGAGTTGAGTTGAGTTGTGACAAATGTATTCTACTGCCGCCACCACACGACCAATATCTCCATACGCATAGGTATAGGAGAGGCCTTTATCCAGCAGTGTACTGATAGGCTGATGAAAGGAAAAAGTGGAGGGAATGAATAAACAGAAATATTAATTTCAGATGTAATCGGGGTCTGGTTTTCGCGGCGTCGGTGGGGCAGGTCTGGTGTCTCAGCTCGGTGGACATCAACAGACAAATACAGCAACTTCTGAAAGACAAACAGTTCCAAATTGCTATCAATTTGACGGTGAGTAGACTAAGCACTGCAGTAACTTGCAAATGCTAACAAAGGCGCTTCGTTCGATTTCGATTTTTTCCGTATTCTGTTATGCCGCGACCGTTGACAAATTTCAAAAAAATCGTGCGTTCTAGCCTCCTCGCCATTGTATAGCGCAGAAAATTCTGTCTTAAAAAAATACAAAAAGTGGGTCGAAGACTATGTTCATTGTGACATACATTGCCAAATTAAGGGTAAAATAAAAACTATTTCAAGAAGCGATAAAGATTATAATGGCAACACAAAATACGTTAGAAGCTTCAAATATAAACAAAATACCAATGAAATAACTCGATTACATTTGAATTTATTCAATATAATAATATAACCTTGTTTATTATGACGATATAAATAAACCTAACGCTTTCCTGGTGCGATACTCCAACATATTAGTGGTATAACTTTATCCTTAAAATATCGCAGTTTGATTGGTATTTAGAGGCGTACGTTTGTTATTTATATTACTTGATTATTTGTCATATTCTCTGCTCTGCTGGAGCTCGAGATTAGAGTTGTTAGGTCGAAAGCTATACATGTTTTAGCTAGTTTAGGATAAAAAAAAACCGGCCAAGTGCGAGTCGGACTCGCGCGCAAAGGGTTCCGTACCATTATCAATTTATTATTAAAAAAATACAGTTAAATCAACCTACCTCAAAAACTATAGGAGATAATTTTATCAAACCAAAAATCGTTGATAGAGTTTATTAATGTGCATAACATATATTTTTTTCAGAATTTTATATCGCGTAGTTTAAAAAATAGAGGGGGGGGGGACACATTTTTCAGACTTTGAGACCTGATATCTCGAAAACGATTTGCTTAAATAAAAATGTGATGTATAAACCTTCATATCATTTTCAAAGACCTTTCTATTAATACCCCACACGCTTATGTACAACTTAAAAAAAAATTATATCCCTCAGTTACATGTATGGAGGGCCCCCACCCCAATGGTTTTTTTTACAATTTAGTATCACATTCCTGTAGCGGTTCATACAACACATATCCTTACAAAATTTCGTTACTGTAGCATTTATAGTTTCCGAGTAAATTGGCTGTGACAGACGGACAGACGGACAGACGGACATGACGAATCTATAAGGGTTCCGTTTTTGCCATTTTGGCTACGGAACCCTAAAAAGAATCTAGTTGTGTTTACTTGGTTTGTACGTTTGGATAATCGTCTCAGCCGTGTGTTTATATTGAAGATTTGCCAAGTGCCAAGTGAAATTATTATTCATAATAGATAAGGGTTTTGTGAAAACTCTTTATAAATACCCGAACGTAATTGATTTAATAAAGAATATACCGAAAATCTTTAGTTTTGTGATATAATTCCAAATTGCAATAAAAATGATGCAAAAATTAAAAACTGCTCGCGCTGTCCGCAACAGAAAGGGAACACTTGAATTGTTGATTCGTGTAAGTATTTTGAATAAGATACAGATAATATTTTGATAGTGCGACATATTCATTTATTCATCAAATTAATGCAATGCAAAATTTTGCATGTCAAAAATATTAAAATAAAATTAAGATGTCAATTAATTAATTTACAGTTTACATTAAAATAATCAATTCAAAATAAAATTATCATATTCGTGCATGTCATAAAAGGCTTCTTCTGTAAGCCATGTTCTTAATTTTTTATTAAATATTGTGTCATCTGTGATGGTTTTTAAACTGTCGGGTAGTTTATTATAGACATCTGGCCCTGTAACAGATATTGTTTTTCTTGACTTTGCAAGTCGGCAACATGTCGTGGCTAGCATATTTCTGCCATTCATTATAAACTGCAGCTTGCATTTACTGATCAAAACTGAAAAGGGAAATCATGCAGCCGAAGTTCTATTACATTATGATGATGATGAATCCTGTAAAACGCTTAGTGTATCCACGTGTTCGGAATATAAGAAGGGTCCACGAAAAAACATGTCTAGTCATTTCAAATTTTAGAAGGAAAAACAATCAGAGTTTTAACGGAACAAGGTACCTATAAATTTATCTTCATTTTCATAAGGACTAGACATTTTCTTTCCGTGGACCCTTCATATTCAATCATGTACGTTTCAATGTTTTGATAGACTGTCTGTTTCGTTTGAACAGAGTCTGAACGACTGTCCAGAAGAAGACAAGCGGCAGAAGATACATTCCATTCAAATGCTGTACGCATTAGAGCTATTCGATAATAAAAAATACGCTCAGGCAATGACCGAATTCGGGAAACTAAACACCGATCCCGCTGACGTCATAAAGCTGTTCCCGGAATTAGATAACAAGCCCGGTTCTGGCGGGAAGAATGGGAAATTAAAAGGGGAAGATTTGGAGAATGCATTGAACGCGTTAGTGAAGTACTTGTTGGAGTTGAGGTCGAGAAAGAGTAGTGCGAGCGAAGCGAATGGTACTCAAGACGAGGCGGGACAGAGGAATGTGCAGCAACAACTAGAGTTGATCGATATAACGTTGTTGAAGTGTTACTTGCAGGTTAGTATTAACGAGGCACTAATATATCGTCAGTTGACAACCAAAACTCACTAAGTAACAAATACCTACTTGAAATAGAGATCGTATCTAAGTTCTGATTCAATATTGACATAAGAGGTTGCTAAGAGTAATGACAGTTTTTATAGTGAGTTTTGCTTGTCAGCCGACGATATATTATTTCGTCGGTTGATAAGCAAAACTCACTATGTAAAAAAAACCTACACTCCGTTTGAATTTAGAAAACCCTTCGGAACACACGAAGGTAATACTGCTGTCCTGCTTTATCGTATGTCGCCGTTGTAGCCCGCGCCTTCCGTCTCTTTCTTGGATCCGAAGGGTTTTCTAAGTTCAACCGAACTGTACTTGAAATGAAGCTCGTAAGGACTGTATCGTTATTTATAAATACAACTTTACTTGGCCGTATTTTTTGTATATTACATTTTTACATAAAAAACATACATGTATCTAATTACTGCTTTAATAAGGTACACATTTCATCCTAGAAACTCGACGTGAAACATCTGGATTAGACACAAGTAACCCAATCCTCCCGAGTAATAAAAAATATTTCGGACAAATACTGCAAAAAAAATTACGGTTTTCGAAAAAGACAACATCACACACAAAAAAATTGTACTATGAAAGATACGCTTTCACGTGCTTCGTAATGTCAAACATTTAGGTATTTTCATAGCACTTAAATTTCACCAAAAAAATGTCCTGAATTTGTGAAAGGATACTTTAAAGAGAATATGGTATGTAGCTTACGTGTATTCTGACTTTGACATCCAATATAACAATCATGGAGCATTTATATCCACCTGTTCCAACGATGGATCAAGCTCATGGTGTTTCATTAAAGCTTTTATGTGTGGCTGATTCTTATAGCTGTTTTACTGTTCTCATACGCATAAGAAAGTGAAGGTCATCTAAATCGTTGTGTAAAAATCCCATTTTAAGTAAAACATTAAATCCACCACATTTAATTTGCGTATGCTTGATTGGGGAATCATGAAGACACCGTTTAGATAATATACTCGGGCAGCATCTTGCCTTAATGTTTCTAAAAATAGTACCATGCAGTCGCTGAAATAGTCTTACATTCAGCTGAATAGGTTTGTCCGAAATACGTTTGATAGGCAATATTGAAAGCATCATAAATACCCTAAAAGAAATAATTTGGAAAGTAGCCATATATCACATAACGCTCAAAAATATCTACACGCCATACACTCAGAACATAGAAACGCAAAATAATACATATTTCAAGAGTTAGACCAGGGGCCTATTTCTCGTACATTACAAGTTCACAAGTCTACAAGTTTACGTATAAAACTCAATTACACAAGTGTGGTTTAATTCTGTTTCTCTAACAAATGATTCTACAAGTGCTACATGGAGGTAGCACTTGTAGTAATCATAGAGTAAAAAAGAGGTTTATTTACTAAGCAAAGTGGAAACGCAATGGCCATTATAAATGTTATGTTAATGTCATTGTCACTCATGTGCATCATAATCTTCATAAGAAGAAAATACGTCCTTTTAAAATTTAAGTGACAATATATGTCATCTACTATTCTTCAATAAAATGGCCGACTTGTGTCTGGCATGTGTCAGGGGAATGTATGTAGTGTATAAAATACAAGTAGTTATGAATAGCGTTTCTTAAAAATATTAATCACAAGTGTAAAATCAACGTCAGTTTCGTCAGTCACTCTTAGAATGTTTACAAGCCCTAGGGTGTCCGTATTTTTATATGATAAGGTGAATTCGTTAATAAATTACGCTAACCTTTAATAATATATTGTTTTGTTTTTGTGAAATAGCTCAAATTGTATTCTTAAATATTTTTTTGAGTTAATAATGACATCGTGATTTACACGAAAGAATGCAAAATCAATACAAGTAGTAATAATGATGTCTAAATGCTACACGTACGTATGTATATTAAAATGGTCGAAATTAGAATTGAAATGCCCGATAATCATAGCAATAAATAGCTTAAATATTAATTTTTATTTTACTAAAGACATCTAGCGACCAATAGAATAATCAAATTGGCGGCGAGTAGGTGAACTAGAATCGTCAAATGCTTCGCATAACGCTTATGTCTATGGTTTTAAAACTGTGTATGCGGTCCTAGTACAACTGGTGATTGACAGTAGCTCGCGGCCTTCATAGGGCTACCCGTCTCTTTTTTATCAATACAATCAATAAGGGACTAGTAGCCCGTGAGAAGAGCGCGTGTTGGTGTTGCGCATAAGATATTATGCTAGCCTGATGCCTACGTTACTCTAAAATATGTATCAGTCTCAATTACTATGTATTTCTATCCTGTATGTATATGCCCCAGCAGCACCACAACGTGATAAAGCTTACAACGAAAAGAGAGGCATAGATTTTGGAACTACTCTTACGGTTTTATAAGCATGCTGTACCTAGATTTGTATTTTTATTGGTTTATGTCAAATAATATTTAACACTATAAAATAACCCCTTCATTTATCGATGAATAATGGATTTATAATAAATCAAACTTTTCGCATTAAGTGACAATTACACTTCGTCGTTGTTCGTCTAATGCATCATGCGTCGTTACTAAGCAACATACTTTGCTTTAGGTGCACGGCTCAGTGTAATTCCCGCATTAAAGTGGTTTGATTTCCATATAAGTACGGTTAGCACATGATTGGTGCGACAATATGTCGCTGCGAGATAGACTATCCGTCCCTCTTTAAGTAAGTAAAAGACGGGAAATCTATCTCGCAGCGACATACTGTCGCTCCGAACATGTGCTAAGCGTAAAGAATTGCTTGTGGTTTAGCAAGCCGTAACGTATTACCACATTATAAAAATATGCTAATTTAATATATATGGCAATCGAACAACCTTAATGTTTTATAGTTATAGTAAATGAAACAATTAGGACCTTTTTAACAATTTTATTTTATTACAATTACAATAGTATTTTTCATAGTATAAGCTTTGGAGTATCCCATACAAAATATTAAAATATTCTCATAACTCCACCTACTCCAATGATGTGAATCAGTGGCCCTAGCACATCTTGTGTTTAACAGCAACTTGCACCTACCAGATTCTTTTCGATTGCATAGATTAAAAGGAGATGTGTATCTGTAAGTTGATGTCAAATACAAGATATTCTAGCCCGCCAGTGATCTCCGCCACGAGACACAGTGGCCTTAGCACATCTTGTGTATGAAAGCAACACGCAGCTAGCCATCTCTTTTCGATTATACTGATTAACAAGAGACTGGTAGCCGCGAAAAAGCAGCGTGCTACTGTTAAACACAAGATATGCTAGCCTCCAGACTTATGAATCTATTTAGTCAATCATTTAATTTTCTTAATTTGCATTCATTTACCAACTATACATAGTATAGGTAGGTGGGTGAATATCCGAGCGTTTCAACCGCTTAATTTTGGTGGCAACATTCTTGGCGAAGTTTCTATTGGTTACAATGTGCTACTTATCATGTCATTTGAAGGAGGACCGGTACCTTATACTAAATGAAATGACGAAGGATAACATTGAGAAGTTTAGAAACTTCGGCAAAAATGATGCCACCAAAATTAGGCGGTTGAAACGCTCAGATATTACCAATTTAATTAACAACTTGACGCTGGTGTATATAGTTCGTATTTAAAAAATCGGTTTGTTCGACTTATCGGGTTTCACTACGCAACCCTCGTAATGGTCAAGGACCCTATTGGATTCCAATAGTGTCTTCGACTATAAGTGATTCCGTACATGTGGAACCGTGTACATTATTATGAATATTCCTTTTTATTTAAAGTAAGAGTTATGCATTGTTTCCCGACATAAACTTTAGAACCGTAGGTATCCTATATATTCTTAGGACTACGTTTGAAGTGTCCATTACTAGTACTTCTCAACTAAAAGTTTCCAACACTTGCACCAGTGACCATTAAAGTTATCTATCATTCAATATACGGTTAACTTAGCAGACAATTTTTTCATGCGGGTACCTACTATAGCATTAGCGGTTTACTTGTAAGTTATGTTATGATATTCAAAGAATAAAGTAATATTGATAATTAATTATTAAGTACCTACTTAATAATTCATTATCAATATTACTGTTTCCTATATCCTATATACCTATATAGTAGGGTGGATCGATTTTTTTATTTTCGGGTAATCATAAAATAATCTTTACGAATCGATACTATGCGGCTAGAAAAACAAAAAATATTATGACCATTTTTGGATATTTTATCATTATGGACCCCATATAGAAGCCCGAAGATCGGCCTTATTTTTAAGGTTTTTTTAAGAAAACTCGGATGAGCAAGGATATTTTCTGTTTTAATTTTATGGATAAACAAAATAAGATTGTTTTTCATAAATTTAAGGTTTGTGTGATTTAATTATATGATAATTGTTCGCAGTACCTCCAAAAAATAATTTTCAACTTTGAGGCTCTTGGGGCAGTACTTCCCGAATGATTATCGTAAAAAGATATATTGTTGAAAAAGTTACTTTTTAGACAGGTTATTCCTATAGGGCCGCGTTTCAGAAAATAATGAAAAAAAATTTTTGTCCATGAATACATTGAAGTATGAAAAAAACTTTTTTTTTCGGATTTTTGGAACCGCGGGCCAATAGAATGATAGTCGTAAAAAGTAACATTCTGTAACAATATACCTTTTCCGATATTCATTTGGTAAGTACTGCCCCAAGAGCCTCAAAGTTGAAAAACAGTTTTCGCCGATACTGGTTATAATTTTCATATAATTAAATTGTGCAAATTCTACATTTATGACAAATAATGTTATATTGTTTCTACATAAAAATAAACCCGAAAATATCCACGAACTACTGACTTTTCTTAAAAAAACCTTAAAAATAGAGTCAATTTTTGGGCCTATAAACGAAGTACAAAATAAAAGTAAATCCAAAAATGATCAAAATATTTTTTATTTCTCTAGCCACGAAGTATCGATCTATAAAGATTATTTTATGAATTTCCAAAAATAAAAAAATCGATCCACCCTACTATATAGGATATAGGAAACAGGTACTCCTTGGTGTTTGGCAATCGGTACAATTTATAAATACATACATACAAATATATATACGGCACACGCCTGATAAATATCGATGATCTTTATCAATTGAGCTCAGCAGGCTGGTCCAGATGCTTGAAGATGCTAGCGATGCTCATACCCATTCATTTTTTGATCAGACTCTTGAAATGAAATAGCGTACGAGTACAACTTATTTTGGAAGCGTTTATCCTGTTACTGATTGTTATTTCCCAGATAATCAATGAACATGAATAATAATAAGCAGGCCGTGACTTATATACCGGTATTTGGCGTCGAACCTGATACTTACCTCGGAATCTTCCGTATTCTGCTGCTCTACCTTAATTACTTACATATGTACTTCCTCCAATACTCCTTTTACCTGCGAAGTTATAAGTTTTTAAGCGTGTAAGCGAGTCCTAGTTTTGTATTTCATAAATCCTACTGAATGTTGTTATACTCGTACATGTCATAGATACATTGTTAGCGTGATTGTTTCATCGAACCTTATAAGCTTATAACCCTATTTAGGTACACATTACACACATTGTATAACAAAGCTAATTTACAAAAATATATTGACGTATGAAATTGTTAGTTAAAATAATGATTAGGAACAAGACCGCCCAACGTCTTCCGTTGTTTGCCTCAGTATTTTTATGGGTCGTCTAAAGCCACCAAAGCCACATCCATCCTTCCGAAACCTCTCGAAGAGTGCTTCGAAATCTGGCGACGGCTTACTGCCTGCGTTACATACGTATAACGGAAACAACGCAAAGACTGAAAAGCGATGCCGAGGCTACTAGGATGGAACCTTGCGGGTGTTGGGCGCCGATAATCATATCGATAATACACATATTCCATAATACTCGCCGCAGCATGACGGCGGTAAGAATACATTTCTCACCATCCCAACTCTTCCTGTGCGTATCGTAAACGTCGACTACATTATATAAAGTGTCACGACGACGGATTTATTGATGATGATGTGTCCATCATCATAGTGGGCACACAACTGAGATCGCCGACCCGCTGGCCTAGCATGGCGATTAAGTATGGGCATTTACCTCCTACTACGTCCTGCGTAGGTATAAGTAATAGAAGTGACTTTTGCCCAGCGATAGGCTGATGTAGTCTGATGATGATGAATACACGTATTCCTCATAGATTGCCACATGATTTAGTCACGTTTTATGTAGCATTTAATACATATAGTCTTGTCCTTAATAATCTTAAAATACACATACCTAAGCCACAACTTGCTGGGTATGAAAAAAGTGGTGGTAAGAAATGACAACTCTGAATTTTCTTAATTTACGTGTACGGAAAATAGTTGCTTAAGTTTTACCTCTATTAAACAAAAACCATTTCAGTATAATATGATAAGACTTGACAGACAAATAATAACATAGACAATCCGATGGAAAGTTCAAAGGTCCCTTATTGACGGATTTTATATTTACATAGAATAAATAGTAATGTATTCATATAATTATATGCTCTTACACACTTTAACACTACTAAAAGCAGAGCCGACTTACAACATAATTACGTACCTAAATATTGGCCGGCCAGTCAGAGCCGCCATAGTCGTCTGTTTCTGTCTACGTGTGAAAGAAAGAGATGTTACATAATTGTTGACTTATGCAATATAATATTCAAATGTTTACTATTTCTACTATATACTAATGTACTTAATTGTATAAATAATTACCGTATCGAAATAATCTTCACTTGAACACCAAGAACAACTAAACGTGTCACTAGGTGCTTGCAACGTTAAGAACACCTTTAGGTGCCATGATGTCACCTGTCAAAGCGATTCTCACACTTTTACGTATGGCTTAGGTACATTTGCTCGATTGGGTTCGAACTTTTGGTGTATTTTTTAGCCCTATCTTGTGTAAGATGTAAGGCGTTCAAAGGTAACATGACACCATGAAGCTAACGCTACTCAGGTAATTCAGCTCAAAAGGCACGAACCAAATACGAAGCCGAAGAATCACTAAATTATATTCATAATCTGTAATACCTATTCATTTTATTACATATAACTTAAATATTCAAGAAAACAACAGAAAACGGAATATGTGATTCTCTTAAATATGAAAAAGTAGTAGGTACCTAGTTATAATATATTATACAATAATGTCTGTTTCAATCTTTAACCACAAGAATTAAACCGGCTCCGTTGTAATTATGATCCCAAAAGGCTACAAGATTATACGGAAATGAAATAAGGTTAACATAAATGTATCATATTTTGTGATTGTTCCGTTGTCATCAGCAGTTCCACGTTTGTTATGTTATATTACACTATGACAAACAAGTAACCTGATGGTAAACAGCTACTGCAGCTTATAAACGTGGGCACAGTGATGTCACATACGTTTTGCCGACCCTATGTCTCTATGTCGTTAGCAAAAGTCGACAGAAGTCTTGGTGGGCCCCCCATTGAATGCCCGTAGAGTTTTGGTTATGTTACGCAGCAGGAAACCATCACCATTAATAGATAGAGAATGTTAATTTGACTTTAGTTGTCTGTAAGGTATTCATCTCCCACCTCTTTACCCTTCACTTGATAAAAATATAATATTTATATGAATACGCTTGATATGTACATGAACGTACTAAACATCTATGTAAACGTGGATTTCAAGAATGAACGCAATTTCTCAATACTTGAGGAACTTAACTGATTAAAAATCCGTTTAGAAGTTCCCAAAATTCTAGGATTTCCCAACGACCCCGCCATCGGAAATAGTCTCTGACAAAAATCCTGTATTGCTTATTAGTTGCTTAAATTAATGTAAGATCGTCATATAGCGCACCTTCTACGAGTAAATACTTAAATATTGTCAGCTCATGCACCTACGGGCGACTTCCTTTACTGCTGATAGTCTGCTATTGACACTGGAAACTCTACTTGTCAGCATCCATAACCTAGCTAGCATTGACTATGCCTACGAAACTGGAGGTTAAAGATTCGAATCCCGGCGAAGACGAATATTTGTTCCTTGGTCATGGTTGTTTTCTTGTTATTTCAATATAAGTATATCTTCCTATTTCAGTACCTATAGTATATACAGTGTAGAAATTAAACTCAGGCCCTGGAGGAAAACTACTTTAAATCCTTAAGCTAGCTAATTTTACTTAAAGGAGACATTCCTTTATTCCGCCGTGTGGTGACGGCAGTAAGAATACATTTGTCACAACCCCAACTCCTCCTGCGGGTGTCGTAAGAGTCGACTAAGGGATTGAAGTGTCACTGACCATTTTACAAGATTGATGATGGGCAGCAGCGTCATCATAGTGGACACATTACTGCGATTGCCAATCCGCTTGCCCAGCGTGGCGATTATGGGCATTTACCTCCTAATGCGTCTATACGCATAGTTAATAGAAGAGGCCTACGTCCAGCAGTCGACTAACATAGGCTGATGATGATGATGATGATGATGTATATTGTACCTATCTATTATAGAAATATGTCGTCTATCCACACCACACACACACACAATATCGTCACGCATTCGCACAATCTAAGCCATATTTATTACTTTGGGCCTATCGACTTGTAAAATATTGGTGTAAGTAAATAACATAATCCACATCTATGACAGCCGCAAACGAAATGCGTGTACCAAGTTCTGAGAGTCCCCTTGGTCTTCATCTTCAGTTTCTTCGATTTCTGACAGAAACGTTATTTAAATAAATACAAAATTCGCCATGGACAGGACATGCTTAAGAAACTTCAAAAGATCGCTTGATTTCTCCAAAATGCTAATTAGATCCTGACTTGATTGTTTAACCAATTAAAAAGTATTTTAAATAAAAAATATGTACATATATTCAGCACAGTTACTTCGCTATCGGAAAATTGGCTTTTATTGAATTTTCACCCCTTTGTTAATATACCTACAGCTATAGCTACTCTTGAACATTTCCCCCAGTTCTATAAATACATATAATAGTTACCATAACCACTACGTTTTTCAATTACATTTTCCTCTAGCCTGAAAGTGACTTGCCGCCAAAAGCTCGAATAATGAATAACGAATTAATAATTAATTTCCTAGTGGGAGAATCACTTTGACATCATACGTCATGACAAAACAGATTCTGGGTGAAGACACGACAAGACAATACGCCTCGGAGCTCTTCTAGGTGGACTTGACTTCCCTGCAAACACAACAGAAACGAATAGAAGATAAATAAAATTATTTATTTGTACCCGTACACAATATAGAGATCTCCATTCTCTTACGATTTTCTAAGATAAAACTAAAAATATGCGCGAATCGACAATGGTTTCCCTTGTAATAAAATTAAATGTGAAACGATCGTTTATTTATCAATGGTAAAAGATAGCACTTGTATACTTTTGTTGTAGACATTAATTACATGACGGCTTCCATAATTTAGTCGATAATCAGTAGTCACCCTGCTTGCGAAGCGAGGTTCGAATCCCGGAGGGTGCATCTCTTCGCGTAAGTAGTATTTATTACAAAAATATTGGTTCCTCAGTCATGGTTCTTTTCTACGTATTTAAGTATCTAATACATATATACCAAATATACATATCCTCCTTTAATTAGTACACAAAACCCAAGCCTTAATGGAGCTTACCGTGAAACTCTGTAGATTTGTGTATGAATGCTTTATGACGTTCATTTATATTTTGACTATTTTACGCAGTAGGTATGAAAACTATTTTACACTATACTTCTTAGGTACTCACATTTACCTGTGGTTATACTTTCGTAAGATACCTTAACGAAATATTTAGATTAAAAAAGGCAAGTTGCCTTGATGCATATTTATAGAACACACAGATTGATGCATTATATAGTACATTTTTGTTTACATTACTTACGAGTACATACTATTTCATAGAATCTTATATTCAAAGCTAATCTAAGCACGGACACCGTTTACCAATTTTTCAATACCAAGGATGTATACCTACCACCTTTCCTGGAGGAGCTATTCTTCATCATAATTAAAGTTCTTGACGAAGTATTCCACTGTCCGTTTCATATCTATCTCATCTTGCCTTGAATGTAGTTCACCATTGTTGACTGATTAATTGCATTTGCTCTTCGATGTGCATGTAAAAAGTAAATAATATATTAGTAACTTAAGAATTTTAAGTGACTGGCCAGGTGGCCAGATATAGCACAGAACCGGGATGAATAGAAGAAGAGGGGGGAGGCCTTTGCCCAGCAATGGGACAGAATGGGCTTATAATAATAATAATAATCGGGGGCAGCTTGTGGCGAGCTGACGGTGAGTGGCGACACCGCGGACCCCTATTCCAGAGGGCCCTTTTATATGGCCCTCGCCTCTGTGCTTGCCTTGACCGGCCGGCCAGAGTGGATTCGCAAGAGCGGGACCTATGCTCCAGGTTGGAAGTGTAAAATGTCATAACGCCGGCGGCCCTTGAACGGATTACCGGGATCTGGCTACCGCAGTCTCACCTCTCGACAACCTCAAAGCCGCTCTGAAATGTTGCGCTATTGTCGCACTGTGCGTGCGGCCGTTTGTAGGGCCCACTAAATGAGTTGGCGAGTCACCACCTGCCTTTTTACAATTTTGAGACTGATTGTCACGGCAGGTGTCCGCTAGTCTCCTCCCATAACCCAGTATCCAGTCCATCCATTATACCAACCATAGCCCAAGACCTTAGTTTCCATCGCAGTCACAGTGCTGCACTGCAATAGTCTTTGCACCTGGCGGGGACCATCTCCGGACGTATCATATTGTGCGCTCGGGGATGGTATCCGCCACGTGTATCCCTTGCTTTTAGATTATTTGTCTTAAAAGGCCTCTGCGCTGTTGGCTTCGGCCCCACGTATGCCTCCCAAAGGTCCGAGACCCCATGGTCCCGAGATAAGGTAAAGACGAACAATAATAATAATAATAACTTAAGACTAGGTTGATTTATACATATATACTAGACTATACTTGACTTGAGTAATATAAAATTATACAAATTGATCGCCATTTTAAATGGTAAATGCCCTTTACTATTGCAATAATTGAAACATAAATACATTGTCATTATGGTCATTGTAGAAGATGCGTGATAAGTAGTATAATAATCACAGCGACATTACTCAAATGACTCATCATAAAAACAATCAAAATCTAGTAACTTTGTTCAAGTAAGTAGGTACCTATGAATATATGTATAGGTTACCTGTAAATTCTTGTATTATTGGAAATGGGGAAGTTTATAAGAGATTTCAAAAGAATTAAGATACTTTCAAATAACGATATTTCGTTCACGAGTCCTTTAAAATTAATTAGAAACCGCTTCGGTATGGACAGACGGACGGACCAGCACATAGGTACTATAACATAATATATGCATAGATATGTATTTTTAGAACTAGGAAAAGGACGGATGTATGACATTGATGGCATAAAATCATACCTATCTAGTACCAAACACTGCTTAGCATATTAGGACTACTAAAATTACAGGTTTCGGGTTTACGGCAAATGTGCCTACAACGCTCAAGAAAATGATGATGCATTGACCGTAAATTGGTACTTCTACTTCGTTTTTGGTATAGTAACTTAAATTGAAAATTCATACTATATCATAAATTAAACGGTGTTAGATTTATGTGTAACAATATTCTACTCTGTAATACCTAGTAATATTGCCTGAGAAGCTGGAGGTTTATAGTGTTAAATCAAATAAAGTACCTATACACATACATTGGCCGTCTGGTTATGGCAGTAAGAATACATTTGTCACCACCTTAACTCCTCCTGTGTGTATCGTAAGAGTCGACTAAGGGATTGAAGTGTCACTGACCTTTATTTTATAAAAGATTGATGATGGGCAGCAGCGTCATCATAGTGGACACATTCCTGCGATCGCCAATCCGCTTGCCCAGCGTGGCAATTTTGGGCATTTGTCTCCTAGTGCGTTTATACGCATAGTTAATAGGAGAGGCCTATGTCCAGCAGTGGACTATCATAAGCTGATGATGATGATGATGACACATACATACTTATACCTACACAGATACTTGCCATCTACAATAAACTCACTTGAAAAACATTAGACTTCAGTCATTCATAATCTAGTTTATGTTTTAGTAGGTATTAGTTTCGAGTACAAGAACATGGGGATGCATAATGAACCTGACATAAATAAGACATTATTCCGTTACGTTAAGTCGATTTGTGTAAGATGTCCCAACATATTTATTTATTTATTTTACACCTCGGCCTAGGTAGGTTACAAATCACTTATAAATTATTGAGATAAGAAAACTTAATAAACTAGTCCTTTCAGAAGTATTTATGTACTAGTATCGAATCGAATTCGCTATGTGGTTGCGGTTGCCATATGATGACGGCAATAAGAATAAATTTGTCACCACCCCAACTCTTTCCGTGGGTGTCGTAAGAGCCGACTAAAGGATTGAAGTGTCACGGACCATTCATTGATAGAAGATTGATGATGGGCAGCAGCGTCATCATAGTGGACACATTAATGCGATCGCCAATCCGCTTTCCCAGCGTAGCGATTATGGGTATTTACCTCCTAATGCGTCAATATGCTAATGGGATGTATTTGTGATAGCCTGACGATGATGATGAGAATCGAAGGAGACCACGTTGCCAATAAAACCTTAGAACCTATTCACTGGCATTGGACATTTGTACTTATTTATAAACTACTACTACTTATTTTAAGTATTTTAACAGGATGCGTTATTAGATACTTCTCACCATTGTGGAATGTGAAGTCTGAACTATCTTATGTAGCATAATAATAGCTCACAATCTTATTTCCTATAATTAATTAGATAATTCGATTGATAATTATTCGGGCATGGTGCGATAGAACAATCCTATTCATATAGAAAACCTAAGGCATTTATAAGCATGAACCTAAATAGCATACCATACATACACAGGTACTAAATGAGGGATCACATACCTTCCTTTTTTCTTAAGGCTATCAAAAAAATCTGATCAAAGCTTTTCATAGCTGGAAAGACAAACTGGCAGACAACATTAGGTCCTAAGTACAACTATGTGTATTATTTTACATATGAGGTTCTTTACTTTTTAAAAGACCTTCCTATCAATATGATAACAAAATTATAACACTAGTTTTGACTGCTTTTACCCCTTCCTTTACATTGTAATGAGTATTACTAAACTAAATAATATACTTTACAGAAACCACAGCCAAATTGAACTAGAGTAATTACTCTAGTTCAATTTGGCTGTGGTTTCTGTAAAGTATATTATTTTTTACCAACTAGACAACACAATTGTGTTGTCTAGTTGGTGATTCAAGCAGTCAGAACTCCATGATGAGGATGCACTGCGTCGGCGATGGAGGAATTGTCGTATCTTCTGTCCCATTTGTCGTCGTCGTCTACCTCTGGCTACAGCAGCTGCTTGCCATCAGAAGGCTTGTATGCTTTGCTTATTTGCCACCGTAATAATAAAAAAGTCAAAATGTAAGATGCCTAGGTCCTACCAACCAACTACATTTTCATCACCATCATATCAAAATCCTAGAATATGTAGCTACTTACTCTGATATCCATCCTATTTGATAGCATTAGTATGACTTACACTTATTTTACAATCATGTAAACGATTACTTAGTTATCTAGAATTACCCTATTGGCAGTGAGCACGACGCCCTAAAGTATTCCACGTGATATGTTTTAATCATATCGAGCAGTTATGTAGTACATCGTGCTCGTTATTTTGTTCTGCTGTATTATGACAGCATTTTGAATAACTAATATTACGTAAATAAATGGCTACACTGATATCTGTAAAAGTATTTTTATAATAAAATGCCCTAAGCGTGTGTGATGCCGCTGATGGCAATAAGAATACTTTGTCACCACCCAACTCTTCCCGTGGGTGTCGTATGAGTCGGCTAAGGGATTGAAGTGTCACTGACCATTTATTTATCGAAGATTGATGACTCCCATCCGCTTGGCCAGCGTGGCGATTATAGGTATTTTCCTCCTAATGCGTTTATACGCATAATTTCAGCAGTGGACTATCATAGGCTGATGATGATGATGATGATGGGCAGCACCATCATCATAGTGGACACACTACTGCGATCGTCAACCCACTTGCCCCGCGTGGCGATTATGGGCATTTACTAGTAATAGGAGAGGCAGGTGACAATTAATATTATACCGATTCATTTATACTAAATATACTGAGATATGTATAAATGTACTCACCGTAAGGATGTAAATCATGTCATTAAATATTATAAAAATATTGTCATGTGTATAATCTTGTCGTTCAGATACATTATTCATTATCTAATGATGATCGTCAATATAATTTATAATTTTTATAATTTATATGTAGCTTTGTTTAACAATATAATAATTGATTCACGTCATCTGTCATTATGTCAAGTTTGCTTTTTTTATTTAAAAAAAGGCTTTTGTCACCCTTGTTTCATCGGCTTGTCATATTTCTCCATGTCATTTCTTCAATTGCTATTTTTGGCAGCACAATCTATCGATGAGTAGCGGAACCAAAACTTCGTGAAAACAATAATAAACTTATAACACTTTTTTTTTAAATAACATGAACCCTGCATGCCATTGGGTGTTGGTGCCATACAATGAAATAATGTCCTAATTAAGAGCTTTAAAACGAGGTATATCTCAACCGTAGGTATACATTCATGGGACACGGTCCATACAATAATGCCTATTCTTCTTTCTCGGGTATTTGCAATCTGTTTCTGTGTGCGTCCGGCGTTGGAAAATTTCATTATTTTTTCTTTGGTATATGACATCTAATATTTAAAATATACTGGGATTTTCCCAAAAATAATAATTTCATAGTAAACAGTATACTTTTTGTTTTTCTCAAAATAATATAATATTAAATTATATTACTGATTTTAACGAAGTGCGTTTAAAACTTACACATTTGAGACCTTAAAAATACATTATTTTCATTTTAACATTAATCAATTCTTAAAATAAACGCATTTTAGCAGTCGAACGAGACTCTTCATTATTTTGTTACAAGTCACAAGCGACAAGTGTATAATACAACCTTCGAAAAACAAAATGACTGTTCAATGCCTACTAGTACATGACGTTTAGTTGTATTTTTCAATTATGACACTTGTAAAATCTCTAGTATCCCCACTCTTGTAATAATTTATATAGATGCGTCAAACGAGAACTTGTGAAAAATATTGATTTAACAGCGTTGCCATGGATACACACTTGTAATACAAGGCTTGTAATGTACGAGAAATAGGCCCCAGGACGAACTTGTATTTATAAATAACAATACGGTCTTTATCTCACTTCTGAATCAATACTGACTTACGAGGTTGCTAAGAGTCGAGACTGACTTTATAGTGACTTTTGGTTATCAGCCGACGATTTGCTATTTGTAATTTATTTCTGCCAAATGAAAGTAAACGCGCAAAGCTCGACTGCTAGTAATGCTGAAAATTTTTAATACCTATGGTTCCAAGACTTACAAGGACAGGTAAAATTTTGAGGGTTCAAATGATTAGTTTTATAAAAAAAATATAACTTTCCATATTAAATAAGTAAATTAGATTTTAGTAACAATATGTCGGAATTCCTGGTAGTCCTAACAACAGGTTTCTTGTGATGGCCCTTGTTTTTACAATCTTTCAGTTGTTGATAGTGCAAGAGCAAACTATATTTTATAATTTAATGCCTGTAAAGTTATAAACACACATTTATACCACTGTATACACATGTCCGGCTATTGTTATTTAGGGCACTGTAATCAAATATTATTTTTACTTACTGAAAATGATCTAAACAGACGTCTAGTAAGATTATTTTAGCAAAAAAATACTTCTTTCCTAATCAAAATACGATACTGAACTGTAGATTATAAAACATATGCCTCTACACTCTGTTCAAGAGCAATGATACTCGTTTTACATCTGCGACCATATATAACATGGACGTCTAACGCCAGCTCAAAAATGCCCCCAAAATCAATTGTTCAATTGTGCCAAGATGGGCAGAACATAGCGCTTTTCTTAACACCGCGCATATTTCGGCGCAACATCTTTGACAAATGTTTATAGAATATGGTCAATCAAAACTTTGATGGACCAATCACAACTATTTTTAAATGGCGGTTTAAGTTTTTATAGGTTGACATTGAAATTCATTGCCGTGATGCATTAAAGAGGGGGTGACATTTGTCAACTAAAATTCAGGACCGTTTTTGAAAGGCAGTTTATTATGGCGTGCGGCTTCCATGTTTTATTTGTTCGTAGTTTTACATAGATTTTTTCATAATACCAGATCAATGACGCACTAATCGCTCCACTGCTCCGCTTGAACAACTGCCGCCTCGACGAAGCGGAAAAGATCCTCTCCGCGCACGGCAAGTTCACCGACCTCGTGATATTGTACCAGACGAAAGGACAACATTTGAAAGCATTGCAACTGCTGAAGGAGCAAGCCAAGCAGCCGGATTCTAACCTCAAGGGGTACAATATGACCAAGAAATGTTTACAGCAATTAGGTATGTGTTAGCTATAATTTTTATATGTACAGTCTACCAATGAGGGTTTTTGATATTTTTTCTCAAACATGCAATGAAATATTGTATTTACGTTCCTTAAAATAGACTCGGAAGTATCGCTTTTGGGGCGCATTAACTCAATGGGATGGGTATGGAATTTCATAACACTTTTCAGGCCTAGGCCTGCAAAGGAACTTTTTCTTAATTTCGTCAAAATTGATTTTTTTTTGTATTTCTTTGTATGTTTGAGAAAAGCACTATACATACCTCGGCGTGAAAACGGATTCCCGGCCTCGATACCTATCCAGTATATACCAACTTGGCCGGAAATCCTCATTTTCCCGGCCTATGATGTAATGTACTATTTCTGCCGCTATGGGGTGGTGAGATGGCAGCACTATGGCGTATGGGTTTATTTATTCTTAAAACGATTACTTTAGGATATTGTTATCTAAACTAAATAAAAAAATAGTTTCATGTCAATTCCCATGAAATGATCAGTGTTCTAGTAAGTTTCTTTAGTACCAATGACTTTGCGGCACTGTTTTAGAGCTCAATCTTCAGTTCAGCGACGGTTTACTATTACGGTATTGTAGACCGGGGAATCTAGTTTCACCGTTTATGGTTTTATCTCAAAATTAGTACCTAAATCTGACAATAACTCAAATGTGACTTCTGAAAGCACTTCTTAGTTACTGAAAGGAGGAGTCCGACATTCGCGACTTAATAATTTTGCTCAACTGCAAATACTAAAATCTTAAGGCTGATCTAGACAACACCTAGAAATTTATAACATAATATGTTGTTTTCTTCGGTTACCGCGAGTATTACTCATGAAATAAAACTATGAAAACGGATAAACTCGCGTATATTAACTAATTTTAACTTCACCACGAACCCTGTAAAGTGTTCGAAACGTCGGAATGAAGTTAAAATTAGTTAATATACGCGAGTTTATCCGTTTTCATAGTTTTATTTCACAATATGTTGTCTTTTGTTTAAGGTGCCGACCATTTAAACCTCATCTTCGAGTTCTCCGACTGGATCATAAGAGACCACCCGGAAGAAGGCTTGAAGATATTCATCGAAGACAAAATAGAAGTAGAAAATCTGCCGCGACCTAAAGTACTAGATTTCTTATTACGCGAACACAAATCGCTTGTGGTACCTTATTTGGAACATGTTATACACACATGGAACGACACGAATTTCCTATTTCATGATGCGTTGATTAATATGTACAGAGAAAAAATAACGGATAAGAAGGCAAATATTACGGAAGAGGAACTTGAGCACACGAAATCAAAATTACTGGCGTTTTTGGAGAAATCTTCACATTATACGCCTGAGAGGGTGATATTGCATTTTCCGACGGACAGTTTGTTTGAGGAGAGAGCGATTATTCTGGAAAAGTTGGGTAGACACGAGCAGGCGCTCGCTATCTATGTACAGATTTTAGGTAAGTTTTATGTTCGAACATAATGTTGACTGCATTTAGAACATTCCAGGCAGGTAACCAAAGCTTACTAACAATTTGATGAGTATTTTTCAATGGGTCGAGTCTGACGAATCCCCATCTCACTACAATTTTTTTTGTTTAAACATAACTGAATATTACGAAATATTTTTTTTCCTCAATTCTGATTCAAAAAACATTTCAGTCATGCTTTAAACCTGAAAATTGAATTTTCTCCACTTAATCTAAATCTACTCTGTTTGATTAGGTATTTAACTAAATGCAAACAATCTTGGAGTATCTTTTTATTGAAAACCACGAGTAGAATAGTTATTTGTGTTACAAGGGATCAAAATTATATTTTTCCGGCGAGGGCGTATATCGGGGGTTGGGTGGTCAAACCCGATAAGTCAAGCCAACCGATTTTTAAAATTCGAGCTCTATAACACTGCATTGAGGTTATTATTTCAATGATAAAATATCTAGACTTATCGGGTTTGACCACCCAACCCTCGAATTATTGAATCCCAAATGAAGCGATGGATTCCAAATTTTGATACCGTGTGACACATATTGCTTTTCACACCACCTATGAGAAAAATAAAAGATATATCACATATCGTCGGGGATAGTGCAATACCGCGTAACTACGAAAGCAGATAGAGTTCACATATCAAACAATTGACACTCAAATTGATCCTAATTGAATTTGTTAGTTACGCGGTATTGCACTATCCCCGACGATATTTATGCAAATAATCGATTCTGAAGAAATCTATCAATTATGAACGTACTGTTTATTTTCATATTTCATTGTATTTTTTTCGGCTGGCAATAGAAAGTCCTTGAATAGAAAAGTGCCACTTTGATCCCTCCCAGTAGGGAAGAAAAGGCCGTATTCGAATAGGGGGTGTCAAAAATAAGTTTTAGCAAATATAATATGAAGGAAAAACTGTGGTCTACATTGTTTTGATTCATTAAGTACCTAGTTTTTAACCCTTAGGTGCATATGGTATCACACATTTTATTTCTGAAATGACTTATGTAAACAATCGATGCCAATTAGAACTCTGTTGCTCAGTGTGACAGTCGCAATTGATTACTTATTTCGACATGTGTCATTTCGGTCGTATCGTTTTTGATACTGTATGCACCTAAGGGTTAAATGCATTTTTCAATAAAAAGATACTGCAAGATTGTTTACATTTAGTTAAATACCTAACCAAATAAGAGTATAATAGTATTCGCTTTGAAATATTCTAGGTGACGTCGACCGAGCCATACAATACTGCGAGAAAGCTTGCGACGGCTCCAGCGAAAAGAGCCGCGACATCTACATCATGCTTCTTCGTATTCTCATGAACCCTCAACAAAGCAGCGCGCTATCTGGCCCTTTGGCCAATATACCCAGACATCCGAAAACTTCGGAGCCGGATCTTGAGACGGCTCTAAGTATATTGGAGAAGCATGCGGACAAGATATCCCCTGTCAAGGTTAGTTGATGAGTACCTAATTATATACTATGCTCCGTACCTTTTGTTTGAACACTTAATAAAGCAGCGCGCTGTCCGGCCCACCTGGTCAATATACCCAGACATCCGAAAACTTCGGAGCCGGATCTTGAGACTGCTCTAAGTATATTGGAGAAGCATGCGGACAAGATTATCCCCTGTTAACCCTTAATAAGGCATCAGTCACACCTAAATTTAATTGGCTTTGACACTAATTAAATGACAGAATAAGTTTCAAAATTAGGTGGTAAATATATTACCATTGCCCTATTAAAGTGTTAAGGCTAGTTGATGTGGGCAAGAGGATTGGCGATCGCAGTAATGTGTCTACTATGATGACGCTGCTGCCCATAATCAATCTTTTATCGAAGAATGGTCGTCAGTGACACTTCAATCCCTTAGTCGGCTCTTACGAAACCCGCGGGGAGGGTTGGGGTGGTGACAAATGTATTCTTACTTCCGTCACCATAATACGGCCAATGTAGTTGATGAGTGCCGAATATATACTATGCCCCTCAGCTTTTGAACTCTCAATAGAATAGCGCGTATCTGGCCCTTTGGCTAATATTATACTTGGATATTCAAAAACTTTGGAGCCGGATTTTGCTCTTAGTATGTATATTGGAGAAGAACGCTGACAAGATATCCCCTATCAAGGTAATTTGATTAATAATTTATACAATGTTCCGTGTTTTAAACTCTCAACGGAGTAACTGGCTATGATGGCCCGTTTGGCGCCCGAAGGATCGTTTGGCCACTATATTAATTTTTGGCCCAGACCACAAGGCGGAAAATAAAATAAGAAACAGTACATAGTAATATATATAAATGCTCAAAAATATGTCCCAGTGCACTTTAAGAACGTCGTAACATATTTATAAGAGGATTCTTTCGATACCTATTTTTGCACTTTACAGTACTTGATCGGCACTCTTCTTAAACTATCGGAGTGTATTTTATCATTCGAATCTTATTGAAAGTTTATTTCTGCCTATTTTAGGCATTGTCCGTGCTACCCGACTCCGTGCCATTGGCGAGATTGAAACACTTTCTGGAAAGCGCTTTGGACAACCAACTCACACTCAAGAGGAGGACCCAAGTACTAAAGGGATTGCTGTATGCGGAACATTTACAGGTACGAGTGTAGATAGTGTTTTAAATATTAATATAAGTTAGGGTGAATGAAATTGCGTATTGAGTAATATTAATTGTTAATGCAAAGAGACAGGCATTCATGGATTCTTTCAGATATCTGTCAGTAAAATATAACGGTAAATCCATGAAAATATAATGAAAGAATTACCATTAAATATATGTAATTACCTATTAATTTATGTTACCTGACTTTGCCGCAAGAGCAAGTGTTTACTTATAAGTCAACTGCGGTAGCGTGAGCTAACTGTATCGATTGCGTAACTTCTTCTCTATACGCTTGCACCAATACGCGAGTAAGAGCGGAATCCACACAATGTAAATCAAGCAAACGTTAACGTTTATTCACGCAGCTAGCTTATGGTAGGAAAATTGTTTTCACCTCGATTAATTGGTTATGAATGGCAAGAACTCCTAAAAGTTGTTTGTTTTCTAAATAAATTAAAAAAAAAAGTGTCTTGTACTATATCCACCACGCGAGCAACACATAAAAGGGTCATACAGCGTTCGCGAAAACGGGCGTTTTTCCTGTGGATATTGCGTTAACGGTTCTGGGACATACAACAAATTAGGTTTTGGCCACATAATTCTTAAGAACCACCTTTCGGCTTGTATTCGTCCAACAAGAAAAGGGTTCTAGAACCTAGAACCCTTAACTTTCATATGTTCACAGAAAAGATTTGTAACCTAACTCATACAAAAAATCGGTATGACCCAAAAATGTGATGGCGGACGATGTCAAAGCAACCGTCCTGTTGTAACAGATAAAGTTTATATTCATTAGTCGAGATTCAGACGAGCATGTGTAGGCCACATTTTGAGGTGAGATCCCTTATTCCTGAGGCGTTCAAAAGGTTAATAAGAACAATAAAATAGGCGAGTAATCGGTGTTACTTTACAGTAGGTATTGCTAAGCGCTTTTTGTGAGCCATGTTTGCAATACCAACCTTCAAGTCAAGAGTGAATAGGCACCTTCTAGGCAAACTCACTCCATCGTAGGCCGCGTCTTTGCCCTTGGCTAGTCTGTGGCCATGAGTAAGCCCATTTCAAATAAGAAAAAAAAAACATCACATCATCATATATCTGAGTTCCTCTCTGCTGCAGGCTTCTTCTATTAACTAAGCTTGCGCATTAGGAGGTAAATGCCCATATTCGCCACGCTGGGCAAGCGATTGGCGATCGCAGTACTGTGTCCAGTTTGATGATGCTTCCGTCCATCATCAATCTTCTATTAAGGAGTGGTCCAGTAACACTTCAATCCCTTACTCGACTATTACCACACCCACGGGAAGAGTTGTACACTATAGGTAAGTTCCACGAGAGTTGAGATAGTTACAGAAGAGTTACACGGTGTCCTAGGTGAGCTTTTCTCTTGCGAACGCGACGCGACACAACGCGACGCGACGCGACATAACGCGACGCGATAAAATCAAACAGCCGCCAACTTAAACAAGTTGTCCTACGTGACCAACCCCGGCGCGGCCTACGGGCGACGTGACGCGAACGCGATCAGTTTGTTTGATATTTTCGCGCGATCGAGACGCGACGCCCGAATAGTGTCGTTTTGTTTATTGAAAATGTCCGATCGATAGGACTTTTCGCGTGCTCGTAGGACAAAGTCATCGCACTGCATCGCATCGAATACATTTGCGACTCCGTCGCATCGAATCGCGTCACAAATCTCGTCACTTTGAATCGCCTACGTAGGACAAAGCCTTAATACACAATGTACTATTAACACGTTCGCCTCCGGTACTGTTTCGCTAAGTGCTTATACTATACCGATCGAAATTATCTGTTAGAAATCCTATGCCAGTGACACGCATATGTGACCGAAAAGATTGTACTCTTATGCCGGCGACACAGCACTGTGTCAAAAACGTTCGTATTTCTCTGCCACTGGCATAGGAGTGAGAACTTGATTAATGCTAGTGGCATAAGAAAGATTACTTTGATCACGTATGCGTGTCACTGGCATAGGAGTACAGTTTTTTCGGTCACATATGCGTGTCAACGGCGTCGAACGTGTTAAATAAATGTGTGTAGTCTCCTCGACTGGTGAAACTACGCATACCATGCTGCCTCAAGATATCTGCCTAATAACCTAATCCAATACCCCCAGGTACAAGAACTGAAGCAGTTCCACGAATCCAAAAGCGTGGTGATCAACGACTACAACGTGTGCCCAGTATGCAAGAAGCGCTTCGGCAACCAGAGCGCCTTCGTGCGCTACCCCAACGGCGACATCGTGCATTACTCCTGCAGGCTCGACAAGTGAAATTAGGGTTTTCGAGATTTTCTGCCACTAGGCGGCGCTAGGTAGCGCGAGGTCCAAACAGCTGTCAGATTAATACGCACGATTAATACTGAACATAAAATATCGAAGTTCTATAGTATTTGGAAATTGATTGATGTTGTAATGGATTACGACTAGAAAACTGGCGTCGAATTGAAAACAACAAAAAATATTAAATAGTCGTTAGATTGATTTTTGCAGGCAAAGATTTAGAGGGTTTAAAAAGAACATAAAATAATTTAATCATCATTTGCTATGTCCACGGAATTACCTGACGTTAAAGTTACATGTTTTGTAGATGAATAAATATAATAATAAATGTCAGTGAATTAGGAATTCAAAATATGTCTACAGCAATTTATGGCCATCAGAGACTGAAAATTTCACTTTTACGGTATGTTTTTGTGATTTTTATTGTTAAGGCAGAAATTCCCTACTTGTGCATGCCTGGTTTTTATTTATGTTGTAAATAGAGCGTAGAATTCGCCCATTCCTTATAAACCTGGCTAAATATTTCATACACCTAAATAGCGCTTTTTGTAGAGTAGTGATGTAGATAGATATTAACAGCCTTAAAATATGCGAATGGTCGTTGACTTTGCTTCAGCAACACTGCTCGAGAATGTAAGTATTTAGTACCTGTATTCTTTTTTCCCGATTTAAGGATCATATCCAAAAATACTTATACGAGGGCTGTTCCGAAAGTTTTTAGTTGCTCCGGTTCTATTCATGGGATTTAAATTGAATTTATATCATTGTGAGGGACATTTCAATACTTATTATGGTTAGTAAATTCATGCATGTAATGGGAATAGTTTTTTTATTATATTTTTTTTACAAAAAGCTGTTTTGTATGAAATTTGGCATTGTATGGAAAAATTGGCCATTTTTGACACATTGAAGCATATTTTGTATAAAAATCTTTGAAAGTCGTACTTGAATATACCCGGGATAAATAATTTAGTTCGTTTTGCGTTTTTTAAATTACATTTGAAGAACAATGATTATTGATAGAATGATGATTTTTACAATATTCGAAATTCCAATTTTAGAGTTTACGATTTTTTTCGATGCCTACTCATTTATGATTAAAGTAAAGGATATCACGTAATTTGTACTTAAAAATAACGGAAGTATCTTCAATTACTAGTATCTTTAAAATAAAATAGTTTTATAAGCGAATGATGCTCATAGCATCTCATTAAAAAAGTGTCTTAAAAAACCGGTATCATGGTCATTGGAGTAAGGCTCGACACGTCTAAGTAAAAAAAAATAATAAAAATATCTAAAATCTTTACGAAAACAAATTTACACCGCCTAAAGCGTCATTGAAATATCCCTCAAAATGGTGTAAGTTTTATTGAAATCGCATGAATAGAACCGGAGCAACTAAAAACTTTCAGAACAGCCCTCGTACTACGATAATTAAATATAAAATATATGTAAGCATATGTAAATTTAACTAAAAAGTTATAGCTTTGCAGTCGTAGCCGCTAAGAAATTAATTAATTTAAGAATAGTTATAGAAACTTTACCTGTATATTTGTAAATTTTATACTTATATAATTTATGTTTATATTTAATTTATCCTTGTACGAATTGTTTAGTAAAATGTATATCGGATTTGTTTGTTTCAATTGCCTGCATATAAGAGCTTTTTCATTTTTAAGGACACCCAACAAACGTGAAACAAAAAAAGCCTTAATATTAGTCGAGTTTTGTAACGACAACTACGCTCTATAGTTAAGCTCTAAAGGCTATAGTTCGACTTTCATACAATTGCGACCTTTGATTGTAGAAAATTGATTTTTTTGTGGTAATCATCCTTAATGGCGTCTATTATTTTGACCAAGTTTCAGTTTCTTATGCTTGACAGTTTCTGACTTATGCCATTTATACGGTTTTCAGAAAATAATGATTTTCTTATTAACACAATTCTTTTGAAATTATTTGTCCATATTTTATTAAGTAAGAGAGCTAAGACCCGTATTTACAGAAAATATTAATATCACTTGTCAAAAAAAAGAAGGAAATAAAAGGAATCGAAAAGTCAAGTTGCCCCCCCTAACACTGGACTTGATTAATACCAATCCCCCCCCCTGAACGAAGTCCTGCTACACGGTCCTGTAAAGTCCTTATTGTGTGAGTGAAGCTGTCGGCTGTAGCAGTCTTTGGCTCTAATCTAATGGCTCTACTTTCTGTTGTTATACCAGTGATGGCGGTTATAGTACACCTTGGACAGTGGCGATAAGATGTAGGTACCTAACAAAAGCGTTGGTACTCGCTCATTCTAAGCTCGTGTAGGCGTATGCGTGCCAATCGCGCCATGCACAGATGTCATATATACCATAGATCAAGCAAACGTATCTACTTAGCGTGTCAAATGAACTCAGTGAAATCTACTGAGTTGTCCGTCTTTAATCGCAGCTTGCAGCTTCCGGGCGTCAAATTATGCAAGTTGAAGTGAACAAAAACATTAATAATGCCTCCTTAAGTAATATTAATTGCAACAACACAAAAAATATGAACACTCTAGGGCCTGAGACATATTTAAAATCATAGGCTAGTAACAACTTCAGTACAAAATCTGACACGCTCGGCCGCCATACAAATGAATGAACTTGTTTCTTCTATCCAAATCTAATTCTGTGGCGCCATGCTTGCCTGACTGAGATAAGACATGCCAATGCCAGGGTAACTGTCTAACTGTGCGGTCACCGGAGCTTGCGCACTTTAAATGGGAGGCAGAGTGTGTCTAAACTGTACTTACGTTAGTACTTACTACTGTGGTAGAATACTGCTGCGTTCTTGTTTGGATAGGTATAATATACCTAAACCTAATTTCTCTTAGCGCTCAAAGATAATGCTCTGTCTTGAGATCAGGAGACCCACGGTATATATACGTTCTCGCGTTTAGAATCGATATGTTATCAACAACGTGCCTGTCACTTCTGAAGGTGCATGCAGACCAAAAGAGCATTCGCTGTTCTATCCCCCTACTCTACGAAATTCGATCGTTACACGAAACGTGATTTGTTGATTTCGTAGAGTGGGGGATAGAACAGCGAATGATCTTTTAAAAACAGAAGGATACAGCATATCGATTCTAAACGCGAGAGCGTATGGATACCGTCGGTCCCCTGATCTCAAGACCTCTGTCTTGAGATCAGGGGACCGACATTATCTTTGAGCGCTAGAGAAATTAGGTTTAGGTATATTATACCTTGAGGCGGCAGTTCTCATTGTAGGGCGCTGCGCTGGTGAGACTCGTCCCAACAGAGCTATGATGAATCGTGAATCGTTGTATGTCTGTCTTCATGATGTTTTTCATTCACTTGTACTTCCATTATGAAGAGGTGCAATTCAAATCTTAAGTTTGAATACTTCAATAGAGCGTCATGAGTCGTCGTCTATCGGAATTTAAATGCTAAACTGTTGTCAACTTTTCCAATCCTTGCACTCTTGTATAATTTTAACTATAGGTACTTTCGTACCTATACAGGCTATTTCCGTGGTCGTCATCCCAACTGTGGAAAACGTTGTTAAGATGGTCTTTCTGAACAAGGTTTCCCTTGGAACAAATATGAATATCGCGCAAAAAAATTAACTGATTTCATTCCGTCCAATGCGGAAGTGATCATAATTTCCAGTCTCGTTTCATAACTATATAAACACATTGGGAAAGAATTAGTATGGAGAATTGTATACATATTAATGAAGCGGAACTTTACTAGTCGTAAAAAAGTACGTTTGTTCTTATAGGTGCCATTGCCATGGGAAACATTGTTCAGAAAGACCATCTTAACACGTTTTTCACAGTTGGGATGCCGACTACGGAAACACCCTGTATATTTAAAATACCAATGGAATTACTTGGATTATTGAAATTTCGTGACTATATATATTCCATCGTTGGCAACGAGCAAGGTGATCTAGGTTGAACATTTAATTCCCGGCTTAAATCGACTGGCGACTTTACTGGTGGAGCGCAGTAATTTTTAGGAAAGTCTACGACCGAATGTTATCTCTATCTCAATTATAAGTTTCTGTTCCTTAAAATGATCTAATAATTTTAGTAATAATGATCTAATATTTTTCAGTCGCCGTCAGATATATCTCATCTGGCAATAGAGGCCTGGGGCCAAAACCACAAAACAAAAGCGGATAATTCTACAAAATTGACAACTTTTTGTACGGAAATTTATACAATTTTGTAGAATTGTACGATTGTAGAGTTTTGTGGGATACCTAGGCTACTGATCAGATATTTATGAGCACCCTGGCCTGGCCATATAGGGGCATTTCACGAGAATGACGCTTAAACAATCTATGGCAGCTATGTACGTAAAATAAATGCTCAAAGTTAGAAAAAACTGTGTGGACGTGTAAGTTTAAGTCCCGAAATATTACCACACTAGAACTCGGGTTCCTATAATTTTAGAAGTACTAAAAGAATCGCGTTACGTAAGCGACATTCTCGTGAAATGCGCCTATATCTGATCTGATGGCGACTGTACCTACATATTCTGATAAGAGGACCAATATGTCATTTAATTTTTACTTGTGTTGTGACATATTTCGGTCATCCCTTGTCCGAATTGCTTGTACAGTCGAGTGCATTAATATATAGACACATTTGTAAGGGATCAGTATGGAGAAGTGTATATATATAAATGCCCTTGACTGTACTGTACCTAAGTTCTAGCAAATTAAGTACTCCGCCATAGTTCGTTAAACAGAAAAGACTAATCTGAATTCTGAATTAGGTCTTGAATCTAAAATAAGTGTCACCATAATTTTAGAGATCCAAATTAAATGAATATAGATAATAAACATTGTAGAATAAACGCCTACTAATCCATCAAATCATACCTATGAATAGTTAACACATGGGCCGGTTTACGCCTAGCTAAGCATAATATGACTATATCGAGGTCAAGATCCTATTAAAAGCCACAAGTTCCAATGCGTAAGGACACCTCCATCGAAATAGACTCCATTTTCTACAATTAAAAAATAATAATTTCGTTTTACAGGAAATACCTGCTCGCGATACGAGTAATTGGCACGATCCAAAAATGCGATTCTAAATTCGTCGCTACCTACCCGCCCAAATTAGTGGTTCCCATAATAGCGTGCAACGTCCGTCTTTCTTTCCCGAAATATGGAAACAGACAGTATGGCCGCAGCCGAAATTGGTAGGTATTCATAGATAATTAACTCCAAATAAACAACGACAGACGAGAAACAGCTACTTAAATATTTATCCTATGTTTAATTCATGGCCATACCTTAATGTTGCGATCGCATTAATGGTGATACCATAGGTTAGTGACCTCGTGTTTAGTTCGGTAGGTAACGTACCGCTATCAGTTCATATCAAGGTTATTCGAGCGTGTTATTAAATTATGAATATCTTATATATTTTCAATCTACCTCCGCGTTTTGAGTTATAAAGCCCAAAAAGGCACCAATGAGAGCTCTCGCGTTGGTGTTCCAAATTTGAAATGTTGACGTCAGTTCGATATCCGTAGACCTTGGCACAGCTTTTTAAGTTGATATCGACAGCCTCTCACACCGTTACAAATGAGTGCTCTAGCAAGTGTAGTCGAACGTTACCGTACACCGCATGTAATTATCGGTTAGGTATTAATTGGTGTGAGCGCGGTGTGATGACGCGCGCGGTGACGCGGCGCGCCGAACGTGATGCGTCTCTCGCGCCGCTCCGTCGCCCGCCTCTGTGGCCCAATGGATAAGGCATCGGCCTCCTAAGCCGAGGATTGTGGGTTCGAGTCCCACCAGAGGTAAAACATGATTTTTTGTAGAATTTCTTTAGAGGAATTTTAATGGGTTTGGAAGTCTTGTTGGAAAGGTTACGGAAAATCAATAAGAGGTATAGTTGCTAATAAGAATCATGGAGTGGCGTTTTTTTTCAGCATAAGATGGATGCGGCATCAGTCTCTCACCCTTAGCCTGAAACCCCATATACTCGTAATTATTAATTGACAATAGAGCTTAATACCTACACACTGGGCGATTCTTGTTAGTACCTAAACTGGGCTGAAAGTTGGACTTAAAAGGTTAAGATATAGGTAAAAAGTATTGGCTAAATTACATGTTTTTCATCTCATGACTCATGAAACTTTGCTTTAAGCATCTATACACTCAATTAATGAAAATCAACCGTGTTTACCAACGTCGTAGGTGGAGATCGAACCCACGTGCTCAGCTTTCTTTTCGATATTTTTTTGTATACCTATATATAACCGATATGTAGAATTGTCTTTAAATGAGTTTTTATTTAAACATACAAATCAAATGCATTTCATAAAATAATTTGAATTGTTCTCCAAAAAAACAATTCTATGTTTTTCTAAAACCTCCTATGAAACCTTATCGTACCTACCTTCGAAGATTTTATAATTAAACGAAAAGATTTTATTGTAGAAGGCAATAAAATACTCGTCCTCATAAGCTCTAACTAAAGATTTGTCCAAAAAATACATATAACGAAATAGGTACCTTACCCTACATAATAAAATTCCCTTGTTTCGTAGCCCATAATCGTAATGCTGAGAAAGCATTATGATGACGCTGCTGTCCGTTATCAATCTTTAATAACTGTTTTTTTTGCAGTAAATTAAGGACATATCAATCTGCTCCTCTAATATCAAGTTCGCTATACTATTTCTACAGTTAGCGTCATATACTCGTACTTTGAAGCAGAGACAATTAAACAATGTAGTTTTATTTTTCAATACTTCAGTGACACCGCCAGCCCTTTGACTTTATATATATGTGACTTTGTATGGGGAAGTTACAAACTATGAGAGATATCGAAATCTGTTTTTAGGAACCATGGCTTCGTTTTTAGATTTAATGATAATGGCACGATTGTAAGAAAGTATTGAACAATTAAACTTCATTGTTTAAAAACAATGCATTTTATTAGTTTTAGGTATCATGTTTCTTAGTAACATTTACTATTTAAGAGCTACAGAGCCGACATCCTAATGAAAATAACGAAATTTTATTTTTCAAAAAGTGTAGGTTCGATTCCTGGGCCGAATACGTGTAAGTATACACGTATTTTTGTAAGTGTATGAATGCAGTTTTTCTTTTTATTAAAATCGATCTCATGGTTCCTAAGATCTCATGGTTTTTAAAACCTCCACACTGACCCATTTGGATTGATCATTATGTATATCTATTTTATGTTTTGGTTACCTATGTGAAGTTTATATGAGGGAGAAAGGGAACATAATACGTAGTAGATCTTCTCTGGCCTAACCTAGAGCAGTTAAATTAGAGAATTAAGTTCTAATTTGACGGCAGTCAGCTCAAAAATACCTATCTAAATAATAGCTTGGTTTGGGAATGATTGGCACTTGTTAACAGTAGCCGTACCCTTAGTACCTATACACCATGTTTTTATTGATTTCCGTTGAATTGGACAGGTTACTAGGAACATTAATAGAAGTTGCCTGGTATATCGGCTTTTGTTAATTTTCATTCGAAAATTTTTTTTTTTATCGTTTTCATACATAATAATTGTAATGGTAAGTGAGAGAGAACCTTAAAAATAAGATCTCGGGCGACTGACGGCTGCTGACGTCACATGTCAAAACATACATAAACGTAACATTAGGATGTAATTTAGGTTGCAATACACTTGTTCAGTCATTAAACTTATTTTTTTATAACTCCATAACAGTAGGTAAGAGTTAAGACACTAGTTTCTTAGAGAAATACATCATTTTTGACCTAAATAAGCTTCCCTTTAATTTAACGGAAATCAAATAAAACACGGTGTATAACGTTTACGTTAGCGATTAGGTATTGGATTCGTAAAGCTCGCACTGTTATATTGGAGCGAGCGTGATGGACTAATTTACGTATATCGATTAAACGTTAACATAAAGTCTATGTTAGCACGTTATATGCCGTGTGGTGACGGCAGTAAGAATACATTTGTCACCACCCCAACTCCTCCTGCGGGTGTCGTAAGAGTCGACTAAGGGATTGAAGTGTCACTGACCATTTTACAAGATTGATGATGGGCAGCAGCGTCATCATAGTGGACACATTACTGCGATCGCCAATCCGCTTGCCCAGCGTGGCGATTATGCATTTACCTCCTAATGCGTCTATACGCATAGTTAATAGGAGAGGCCTACGTCCAGCAGTGGACTAACATAGGCTGATGATGATGATGATGATGATGATGATAGCACGATATGGAACGTAATAACGTTTATGTCTTAAACGTTACATGCCAACTCATGGAAGGGCTACTGTGGTGCACTGAGGCCATGGTCATAGTCATAGCATTTCGCTGCCCTAATATAAAGGGCCCTAATAATGAGGTTCAATCGTGGTATTCCCCCTAAAAGTAACACACACTGTAAAATTAGGCCAGCGATTTTCCAATTGTAAGTTTTTATGGGACTTTCTTTTTCATCAACAACACATCATCGGCAACGCT
This sequence comes from Thaumatotibia leucotreta, assembly GCA_025490895.1. NCBI lineage: Eukaryota > Metazoa > Arthropoda > Insecta > Lepidoptera > Tortricidae > Thaumatotibia > Thaumatotibia leucotreta. The sequence continues at coordinate 54,890 of JALPQI010030818.1, read as the reverse complement.
CTTTTGGTCCTGTGCAGAATATATAAAAGTTAGGTACCTACCCTAAAATGACTCCTCTATTTAATTAACTACTGTCCAAATATGAAGATACCTCTTTACCGGTGTAATTAATTGGACCAAGACTCAGTAAACATACATCTAAGTATAGGTTGAATCATGAGAACTGGTACGAATGGATCGAATAAGTGACAAAAAGTATCTGTGTGTTCCGTTCGTGTCATAGGTACCTAATCTTCGCACACTGAAAAAAATATTTAACTGAACTACTTTGGCTATTTCATCATTAACCATAATTCGGTATGGCGTTACTAAAGTTAATTTCTATTAACAAACAGGTTTGCGTATTAAAAACCAAACGGATAATGTTATTCTAAGTTGGGCTATTCGTAAATAAATGCTTGTATACGTCTTACATTAAAACAGTAAACAAATTCAAGTGTTCACATGTAAATAAACCGCTTGGTCTAATTTAAGAGTAAGCATTGACAATATGCAACAAAAACCAAGTCCTAGCTTCTAACAAAGACGATGTTATTATCCATAACATAAAATTGTTTAGATTTAACTCAACAATGATTTGCTATTATAATACATATGTGGCGCGCCTGGGACGTCTGTCAATGCCTTGTCTTGTCTTGTCAGAGAAAAATAAATTAGACAATAAAATTCGCTTTTCTCTTTTATTGTAATATTATATATATTGTGTTAGCCGAAGACTTTTACCATCCCGGTCACACGGCTCCCACACTGGTGACCCCGCTGAACACCTATATGTAATTCAAGTTATTGCAACATTTGAAAATGACGGAGGACGGAAGTAAATCACCACTCGATGGCAACGAGAGCGAACCACGTACTTCGTTTGGAGAACCTGTCCCATCTTCACCCGCTCCAGAAATTTACCGTGTAAATGTCAAGGTACCACCATTCTGGCTCGAGGAACCCGAGATATGGTTCGCTCAAATCGAGGGGCAATTCATGCTATCAAAAATCACGGCTGATGAAACTAAACGCAGATGCCAAGACCCTACGTCACGCAAGGTATGCGAAAACAGGTATTCGATAGCCTACATATGCTGAGCCACCCTGGAGCAAACGCATCAGCACAATTAGTCGCAACACGCTACGTATGGCCAGGTATTCGGAAAGACTGTCGAGATTGGGCACGCGCGTGTATCTCCTGCCAACGCGTAAAGATAACGAGGCACGTTACGGCTCCTTTGAGTAACTTCTCACTGCCGCGCGCTCGATTTGCGGATGTACACATCGACCTCATCGGACCGTTGCCTCCTTCTAATGGATACCGCTATTGTCTCACCGCCGTGGACCGTTTCTCTAGATGGCCAGAAGCTATGCCGATCGTCGACGCGACCGCTGAAACAGTAGCAAAAGCCTTATTATCCGGATGGATAGCACGTTTCGGGTGCCCATCATCCATCGTGACAGACCGTGGACGACAGTTCGAGTCAGCCTTATTTCAGCATCTCGCTAAGATTTCCGGATTCCATCATAAGAAGACAACAGCTTACCACCCTGCCTGTAACGGCCTCGTCGAACGCTTCCATAGGCAACTCAAAGCTGCCATTACCTGTCACTCATCAGAAAACTGGACCGAATCGCTCCCGCTAGTATTGTTGGGTATTAGAAGCGCATTTAAAGAGGACCTTCAAACTTCGTCAGCGGAGATCGTATATGGAGAGACGATAAGGCTACCTGGTGAATTCTTCAACCCATGTACACCTGGTACTACCGATATGACGGACTATATAACGCGGCTGCGATCGACTATCGAGAAGCTTCAACCTAAGCCTTCCTCACGTCACAGTAACCCACCGACGTTTATATTCAAGGATTTGGCCACAACCAGTCACGTATTCCTAAGGGAAGACGCTCTTCGTGGTGCTCTGCAGCCTGCGTACACTGGGCCGCACTCCGTTATAGGAAGAACCGAAAAGGTTTATAAGCTGCTCATCAAAGGAAAACCCGTTACGGTGTCGGTCGATCGCCTCAAGCCAGCTTATATACTAGGAAACACCAACCATTCTAAAGGAAACACTCAGCAAGACATAGTTGACTACGAAGACCGAAAGATCATCACAACTCGTTCAGGACGCAGAGTAAGGTTCCCCGACTATTCTCGCCCGTAGTGACGGTCTTCGGAGGGGAGCCATGTGGCGAGCGCGGTTGCGCGCGCCTGGGACGTCTGTCAATGCCTTGTCTTGTCTTGTCAGAGAAAAATAAATTAGACAATAAAATTCGCTTTTCTCTTTTATTGTAATATTATATATATTGTGTTAGCCGAAGACTTTTACCATCCCGGTCACACGGCTCCCACACATATTTTTGTTACATATAACCCGTTTTGTCTAGTAGAGTAAAACCAAATACGGGTTTGCTACTCTAGCAGACCATTCGCTTTATCTAACCAAATAAAATACAATGTGTAACCAAACGTACTTCATTATATAGACAATACTTAGCATAGAAATAACCAAACGCTTTTTTGCGTTGCGTTACCCCCCCCCCCCCCCCCCCCGCACCGCGCGGAAAACCTGTTTATACTTGTCGTGTCCGTCCGGCAATCAGATGCATCGTGTTGTTTTTTTTTACTCACTTCTCTTACGTTACATCTCGCTAAACTTCGATTTCATCTCGATAAACAATATAAACATTTCTTGGCGATCTGTATTTTGTGTGATGTGTATGACATACGAGTATGTATGTCAAGTTACTTGAATATTCCAAAATGGAAGTTGTACCTCCACCAGCAAACACCCTCGGAGACTACCTTCGGGAATGGGGATTAGAAGGTTACATAAGGACATTTCAAACCATGGCATGTCTTTGTAAACCAAATAATTTTAATTTCTTTATTTTCCTTGTAATCAAAGAGACTCTGAAGCTAATGTATCAAGCAAAATAATGGAATTTACTCGTAAAATAATTTAGAAAAATAAATTGGTTTACAAAGATACTCTGTGCAATGAAAACCTATAAAGTGATGCAAAAAGTACTTTTGCTCGCGATTGTATTATTGATTGATTGATTACTATACCGTTCTTATAAATGACTATGAATGTTTCTATTATTACAATTAATAAAATTAATTAAAATAAATGTTTCTTTTTTTGCTCGTTTAGTATTACTTCTTTTTGGGTAATCATCGATGTGGCTTATACACCCTACTTGTAGTTAAATGAGTTGTAAATCGGGCTCACTGCCTGTATAAACTCCAGTACGTCTCATCACCCAGGGGATAAGAAAGGTGACGATGAGACGTACTGGATTTTATACAGGCAGTGAGCCCTATTTACAACTCATTTGATATTTGTCTGTATATGATCCACGTATTTTTGTCATGCATAACCTATTCATTTGGTTAGAAGTAGGCAAACTATTTGGTCAAAATAATTAAACATTTGGCTGTATATAAACAACGTATTTTTGTCGTGTATAACCTATTCGTTTGGTTACATGCAGGCAAATAATTTGGTTAAATATAATGAAACAAATTGCTTAAAATAATACTCTAAATTGGTTATAGGTAACAAAAAAGTTATGTTAAACATTACTGAGCCAGTTGGTTTAGGCGTAGCGGAAAATTTGATTAAAGTAAGTTGTGAATTCAGTAAGATTTTGACAAACAGTAAATTTGTTATCAACATACAGCACGTCTACAATAACTGAATTGTAAACTAAATATAACTGAACTTATGGTAATATACAACAGACAGTTTTCACACGATATAACTAATATTGTTTAGCAATATGCAACATCAATTGTTTAGTAGAAAATTAACCGAACTGAATTTGGTAAGATATTGCCTTACTTCGCTCGTCACTTTTTTTAAGTTACAGGTTGACGAAAGTTCGGTTACCATTAACAAATTATTTTTTTCAGTGCACACAGGTATTTCCGTTCAATACGCTTAGCTACAGATCTATCATTCTCGTCACACCGCCAAACATTTATCGCAAGATCCCAACACCTGTCATTCCTGGATTTCATAACATCACATCGTGCTCACGCATCTGAAGCGATAAAGCTATCTGTGCAATATTAGCGTCGACGTTTATAAAACGTATCGGGGAAAGCTGCTAGATATGATAACGATACAATATTATTGATAAGGGGCGAGGCATCGATCAGTCGATCCGATCCCTTGCAGTCCCGTCCAGGCGCGCGGCAGAACCTGCCATTATTTATAACTTCGACTCAAGTTTATAATAACGGACACAGTTAAAGTTAATAAGTAAAGTGTAAGTTTGGAGTGCGGTGCGTAATGAGAATGATGGGCGAGGACATGGGCTACGGGGAATATTACAATTATGATAGCAGCTGGGCGCCGCCGGAGTACTACGACCCCAACTACCAAATGCGGCCGCAGGAGGAGGACTATCGGTACAATTCTTACGCGTAAGTAAAATGTGTATTAAGGAATATCAGCATCAAACAACAATATTTAGGTAATTTATGTTAGTAAAAAGCTATCCCAATAGGTATCAGGTAGTATGTATAAATATTTTAGTTAAAGCTAACATAAACTTAATCGAAGTTGCTTGTCTTTCGTACGTAGGTACTCTTAATAAAATAGCCAGTTGACAATACATTGATGGGAAATCCCACACACTTTTTTGTCATGGAAAGTATGTTATTCCTACCTACTGTCACATTTCATCTGAAATTCAGATGCGCAAACAGGTAGAGTGCATATAGGTGCAAGGATCACATGTTTATTATTTCGTTTCTTTTTAACCTAGTGCATTTCCCTAGAGCATTACAAACTTGAAAATATCAATATTCAACTTTTACTTATGTACGATTGTACGTTCTGTATAATTAGGGCCTTTATAGGATTAAGTACTTAACAAGACTAACAAGTAACGAATGAATTCTAAACTTAATGATATTCTGGATCCATTATAGGTATGTATCCTTATTAAATACATAATAAAAATGAAAATTAGGTACCTACAAGTAGGTATTTAATGTCGAATACTTAGTAGAATGATAGGGTTGCAGTCTGCTCCTAATAAGTACCTAACATTAATTTCATTTGTTACCAAAGTTAAATTTTATCGTTGTTCACTTCGTGCAGTGGCAATAAAGTAGGGTTATTTACAAAATAGAAGTATCAAAGTTAGGGTTTTATGCACGCGAACTTAACAAAGTAGAAATGCCGACGCCAAGTGCATGCTGCTGGCACGGCCATACGAATACGAATACGTAGAACCTATTTCAATGATCCCATCTAGTACTTTCAGTGAACTTATTCCCGTCTGACTTTCGACATTGTCGACTAAGAACTTATTTGACATTTTATTTGAGAAGGTTGTACAGTAAACTCAATAATGCTAATAGAAAACATAGTTTGTCTTTGTAAATAAAGTTGATAGGTATTGAATATTTTTTACCAATTTAACACGCAATGTTATTATAAAATCGCTCAGAGATGGTATACAGGGTGACATCTGGGTCGTGGAGCAAGAGTGAACAGGGTACAAAGGACGGTACCTAACGCTGCGCAACATTCATTATGGAAACAACCAAGAAATCGCGAAAAAATCTCCTAATTATGATTTAATTGATAGTCATACCTGGGATAACTCGGGGCATTTATACGAAAGTGATGTAGCAAAATATTATATCGACTAAAAATATATCGATGTTACTGTGAATGACAACATCAAAATGTTATTCGGCATAAATAAATATTAGGTACTTACTCTTCAATTAAAATAAAAACTAACTTTAAACGGGTAGTTACGCGTTTATTTTAAAATAGTTTTCAAAATATACAATTAATATTAAAATATCAATATTTGAATTGTCATTTTGATTAAAATGACACCTGCATACTGGTTTTTTACTATCTGAAGAGGCCCAATATCAGATAATTATGACATTGAACCTCCGTACTGTAATCAAGAATGTTCAATAAGCACATCTTTTATTATAATTATATCGACATCTTTTTAATCGATATCAAATCCCTATAACTTGCCCCCAGTTATCCCAGGTATGTTGATAGTTCAGTATCAATTAATTCAAAAATAGGTTTTTTTTCACTTTTTCTGGGTTGTGTCCATAGTGAAAGTTACCCAGTGTGAGCGGGACTACCCTACTACTCTACTGTCTCTACTACCCGGTTCACTTTTGCTCTACGACCAAGACCTTGTATAAATAACCATAAGACATAAGATTTATCGAAATATTTGGCATCCAACTGTGCGTGTAACATGCGTTCGCTGTTCAGTAACCAAAAAATATTTGAATTTTTTTTATCTACCTCAAATAAACGAAACTTTCACGAAAAATACTTAGATAAATTGAATGCGGCGTTTCCTTACATGAAAAGTGTCCGGCTGTTCCCAGGACAATTTTTGAAACAGCCTCCCAACGCCTGCATACAAATCCGGGGAAACCCGGACGAATGGCAGCCCTGGCCAGATACTCCGGATATAAAGTAAATCTGCGGTAATAACACTAAATAACGTAGCGGCAGCTCATGGTAGGGATACCGAGCATACGAAAGGTCCAAGTTTTGAACTAGGAACGTAGTGAGTGGTTCAACAAGTGGAAGCTAGAGCTTTGGATTGGGGCGGCCTCAAAGCACGAGGCTGCCGAGTGAAACATAATTTTTCAAGTCGCTAGCTGTTAATTTGTCTCAGCGACTAGAAAAGGTACCTATGTAACATGAACAATGAACATGATTCTTAATATAGATAGGCTCCGTTATTCTGTAACAAGGACCGCCAAAGGACTATGCGTCAAAATGGACCAAAAACCAACAGAGCTGGGTGTAGTGTCATTAAAAAGGTCTCCTTATAAATAAATAAATAAATATTTTAGGACATCTTTACACAAATCGACCTAGTCCCACGGTAAGCTCAATTAAGGCTTGTGATGTGGGTACCAGGCGACGATATATATAATAGATATATACATATAGATACTTAAATACATAGACAGCCATGACCAAGGAACAAATATTTGTGATAAATAAATACACAAATAATGCCCTCGCCGGGATTCGAACCCGGAACCTCCAGCTTCGTAGGCAGGGTCACTACCAACTAGGCTACGGAGGCTGACAAATTATGTACTTTACTTCATTCTATAGGTGCAAAGTTGAATTCCATTGGATACTTTTATATGAGTAAGGCGTTTTGCGGGTGCTCCCTAAGTAAATCACCGTCGTCCACACACATCATAGTATTTACTCTGATGAAAATACAAATATCTTCGTTTTGCAATGGAATTGAACATGGTACCCATAGAATGAAATGAAATATATGTAAATACCTATTTAATCACACCACTTTCAGGTCTGTTGGTATTTGGTCCAGTCTCCATACAAAACTGCCCATGGTCCTTTACACGTGACATGTGAATACCTAGGTACCTACACCAAATGCCTTTCATTTAAGTAACAACCTAACTATCAATGTAATAAATTACATTTGTGATTACCAAAACTAAAGGAATACTTGATAGTGTGGCCGTCACGTCGCGTGTGAACAGTATTCGGCGGCGGTTGCGTGCTCGCACTCGTCGGTGAAGCGGTGCAGTGAGCACCATCGAGCTCGTAATCCACCAGCTGGTGACTCTCCCAGGCTGCGCCCTAACCCCTTAATTGGCTCAGAAACCCTCTTCGCGAGCTAGCATGCCGCCACCCATTTAGAACCGTGCGCCTAACCAGATTGCCATAACGAAATTTCCAACGAGATCGCAAAGTCACAAAATTAAACGGAGTTCACGATTTGGCTGGCTATAAATCCCTCTTAAGTACCGTAGGTGTTGGCGCGATGACGTGTGTGTGTACGATTGTTGTTTGTTTTTCGTATCAAATCTGGGTCATGAAGACAATCTGAGGTTCAAACTGCTTATAATAGCCCCCATTTGAAATACGATGATATTACCTTCAGACTAAGTTGTTTTTAAATTAGGCACATTATGCACAGTTTAGCTGCGGTACGCTACAGGCAGTGCTCAGGTAATGGCTTCAAGTTAGTTTGGTCATAGGGTAGTTTTTCTGGCGATTGGCGGCGCGTGGTACGAATGGCGCGGCGGTATATATTCTACTTTCACACAAATTACTTTCCTATCGTGCCCGCTATCAACCCCCATTATTTCATCATTAGCCGTTGCGAATACGAAACGATCATCTGTTTAAAATCGGCGCATAATGATAGGTTTGTCCGATACAAATTAAACGGTTATGTAATACGCCGTTGACATTGTTACACGTGCCCTTGATAATAATAGACTTATTCTGAACTAGCGAATTAGGATTTGTACTCACATATTTTATTCCTAGGAAAATAGATGGGCATAAGTACCTACCTAGCAGACTCTTAGATTAGGAGGTAATACGTGTAGTTTGATTACTAGGTCTTACTGACGGCGGCTGGGCATTTCTCTGAGCGTTTCTACCGCCGTGACTTCGGTGGTAACATTCGGTGGTAACCTACCCGATTTCCGTGGGTATCTCATATATTTTTTGGATATCTTGGTAGTTGTCAACTACGGCTACCAATATTATCCAAAAGTTCTTGCATCTCTCACGGGATTCGTGTGATAAAGCTGCCACCGAAGTCACGGCGGTTGAAACGCTCGGAGAAATGCCCGGCTAAGATTTTCATTTTATTTGAATAGACATTCCCGTCCCATAACCTGGTTACCTGCTTGTTTTGTACATATCCTAGTAGTTAGGTCCTAAAAATCTGAATTCTGCTCTGGCATTGTAGCTACAATAATTGTAACCGACCACCGTCCGTGGTCGTCGTCTTCGACAGGTCCATAGCCGTAATGGTGGGCGCCCTGTACCGGTCCAATGTAAGCTAGGGACATTGCTACGTATGTTATGGAGCGACATTATGAGGATTATTTGCTCTTCGTGTAACATCATCCTACCTACATTTAGTGTATTGACCTACATTGGGTCAATGTCCAATGGCCTAGCCACGACATGACATGCGAGAGGGAGTTCCGATATCGGCCTCTGCTCCAACTTATGGATTCCGGTCACCTTAGACCTATGTGGATAGACCATAAAATGCAATTAAATTACTGTAGGTACACGGCCCTTGTTCGGAGTAAGCTCGAAACTGCCAGTATAACTTGGGAGTCCCACTGAGCGGCAAATGTGTGTAGCGTATGTCTGAAGTACTGCGAGGTAATGGATGATAGTGGTATAGTATAATGATGTTTTGTAGCTAATATTGTGTGGTTTAAATTATACAGTGGTTTAGTTTATACTGTCATGCTGTATATTTTTTGTTTGAATAAATAATATTAATAATAAAAGCAAAAAGCGCCAAGCCTATAATCCTGGGTTTCAATTAATACTTAGGTAAATACTGTATGATTGCTCATGCGCGTTTTTTTTCACTTACTATTACTAGCTAGAACGTAACGTGACGAAAACAAACAGATTCATCGTACGCGTGCAAAACAAACATAAAGAGGCTCGGCCCTCAAACCTGGTTCCCTTTTACTCCGGGATTCAGCTGTCTCAGTTATAACAGTGCGCGTCGATAGGGGTTCGGAGTTCTAATCCCGACAGGTGCGCTTTCGTAACATCAACAGTTGATTACAAAATATTGTAATTGGGAATTATGATTAATGCTAACAAATAATGGTTTGTGACTCATAAGGAAACAATAATCTTGCTATTGTGGTGTTCCAAATAAAGGTACCTAAATATTGTGGGCCAAATCTAACATAAATATTAGATCCTCCCCCGGTAAGCTCGATAGCTTGTGTTTGGGTATTATATCACAAATATTTGTTCCTCGGTTATGGCTCTCTATGTATGTAAGTATCTATATGTATTTATCTATTATATATATCGTCGCCTAGTACCCACATCACAAGCCTTAATTGAGCTTACCGTGGGACTAGGTCGATTTGTGTAAGATGTCCCAAGATATATTTATTATTTATTTGTTTATTTATAGGTATGGAGGTAGAGACTTATTACACAGAAAAAATATAGTTTAGGAACAAACAGTTCAGATAAACGTTAAAGCATATACCTACAACTATCTCGAATAATTGCCCTTGCTGGGATCCAAGTTAGGGCTTTCAGCTTTACAGACAGTATCACTAATTGATTAGGCCAGGGAAGCCCTTGTCTTAATAGGTACATTTAGTTTATTTTTAAACACAACCGCCATCACTAAATATCAGATACCTATACTATTATCGGAGCAATCAGGGTGCTATAGGTATCTAATATATTTAAAAATTAAATGGCGGTAAAATATTTTTTGATAAATTTATTTTCGGAAATGATTGATCCGATAGCAAAAAAAATGTGTTCCCCCTCTAAAATTTTAACCATAAGTTTAACAAACATGAAAAATAATATCAAAAGTAGAACTAAAAAAATCTACGAAAAATATTTTGAACTTAATACTTAGGTTGAACAGTTTTTGATTAAAATGATTAACTACAGAATCCTACACTGCTCAGTGTAGGATTGAGCATGGCCCGACATGCTCTTGGCCGATTTTCTGCTTGATTAGCCTACGTCGATGTTTACACACTGGTTAAGAGTAGGTGCGTTAAGCGCATGATCGGCGGGAGCGCATATGCTATGGCTAGTGAGGCGCGGCGAGGGCGCGCGCACCTGCCCTCGATCCCTCAAATCTGGCCCTCAGCTTACCTCACAGTATATGCGCAACTCACAGAATATCTTTCACAAGTTGGTTATGACATTTTCTTGGATGTGTTCTGTTACGGTTCGATATCCGGGCGTTTCATGGCGCATTGGGCATATACAATTTTACGTAAACTTATTTTATAATAAAATAAAAAAACACAATCAGCAATACGTTTTATTGAAATGCGTCAAAATTAACCTAGACTAAACCATTCTGGCAATACAAGACAGTTAAATTAATATGTCATTACAAAGAAAAATACCGAGTTCACCAACCTCAACGGATGATATTCTGTTAGTAGGGGTTAAACTACCCAGTTACCCACTTAAAAAGCACAAAGCAATATGTTTAAATATATTAATTTGGTTAGAATAAAAACGCGACTGACTGAATGTACAATCGACAAAAAAACCCACCATAGAACAATGTCACAGTGGCGTTGAAAGCTTTTGTCGATGGTACATACTTAGGCACTGTAGCCCTATCATGAGCCGCCGCTACGTTTTTAACGCGCGTTTACTTTCTATGTATAAATCCTGCTCGTATCCGCTTATTGGTGCGAGCGAGCCGAATAGAAAGTAAACGCGCGTTAATAACGTAGCAACAGCTCATGTTACGGCTACTAAAAACTTAAAAAGCTACGGAAATTTTGTTGTCACTGTTAATTCCAAGTTAATAGAATAGGGATGATGACTGTAGATTAATAGTACACCTATGTAGCTAGCTTTATATTAAGCGATGGTGTACGATATGATATTTAAAAAAATCCGGAATCTCTCACAATTCCGTTATAAAGGCAAAAGAAAGCTTTTTAGATACTTAATTTCGGTAAACAATAAAGTGAGATAGTGGCCGAACCCTGCACGTGCAACGCCGAAGTAAGTAAGACAATGCGAAGACATAGAAGGGATTAAGGAAAACAATGGTTTTATGGCACTCAGGGCTCAGGCGCCTCAAAGCGGTTGCAGCTGTGCAATTCTTTAAGTACCTGGATATTTAAATTATCTTTTAAATCTGCGGAATCCTTGACACCTGTGCATCGCGATTACGTTTTTTTTAACGGTCAAAATGCCAGGTCAGTGTGTCAGGTACGCAAATTAATCTATAGGCAGGTAGATATGCGGTTATTCGTTTATGAATCAAGACAGATTTCCTTAAATCGAACTTTGTAAACAACATATTTTTGCTATCTATAAATCATATACTGACTAACTCGCTACCTATGTATATCTGTATGACTCATTGGATGATATTGAATAATGTTTTTGCAGCGACAGAGTCTTATCTAGTCTATAAGTCTACGAGATCTAAGAATGAACTTTTGACAGTTATAGATTAGTCCTTATTAATTTCCCTTATAACTCGCCATTTTTTCGATAGACTTAACGGTATACAATATAAGGCTCATTTCTAAACTCGAGAACTTTAGCATCGTAGGTAGTATGTAGTAAGATATTTAGCCGACATATTCAACCTAAATGAGAACTACTGCTATGCACTATAATGATGCGTTCCAAAAATTAAAACAAATTTTATTTTTTTAAATAATATATGTAGGTGCCTAATACGGAAATAATAAATCATATTATAAGGTATCATATTAGATCATATTAGATAAGTAAAAACATACAAAAACCAGTTCAGTCTCAACGCGTTGATGTTTTATCAACAATAAGAGACCCAAATATACATTTACTGTGCTCGTTTTATGTAATTTTCGTAATCAATATTTTAGCTGTTTTAACAGTTTTGAATTTTTTTTTCATTCGAGTCCTTAGTGCCATACAGTACCTTTCAAATACTAAAAAAGATCCTACAATGTATGCAATTAAACACGGTTTGTTCTAGGAAGTAAACGATACATAGGTACCTAGGTTAAATAATAAATCATGTAACAGCCGAGAATAGGTATCGATGTCACCGATGTCACGATATCTACCTTGCTGGTTTTATACTTTTATTTTGCGTATACTGTTAATAAACGCGATGAGCACGCAACGATGGCTGCGATAGATATTTTAAAAACTCATTCACAATAAGTCAATTAAAGCAACCGTGGGTGCACGCCACTTACCATCGTTCCCAATATAAATGATTGCCCTTTGTTTCGCCCCTTTAGTTCACGAACTGCGATTATGGGTATAAACTTCGTTGCGCATTGCTCATCAGTTTTACTTAGCTATATTATTCTTGAAATATATTAATTTCTATCTGTTACGCTATTTGTATTCTTTAAATTATATCTTACGACGAGTACCAGAGTATATAATTAAATACTTGTCACGAGAGGCGACACCCTAATTAAATAAACCTACCTAACGATTTATTCTTGCGGTATTTCTGAATATATGTATTTATGTGCTAATTCAAATATGTAAGTATATCTAATATATCTTAGATAGACAGCCTCAACTTGGTTCTAGGTAAGTAGAAGATATCCTAATAATGTTTGAAAACGGTATAGAGAAAATAAAGGTAAATTAATTGATTAACCAACCCTTAACTGTTTAGTGTTTACACGCTCGGCAAGAAAGACGTTAGGTGCAAACAGACAATTTGATATAAAGGTACTACTTAAGTAGACATGCATGATAAAAATGTTAATACGATTTTTCTATTTCTAAGCAAGATGAGTGAAACAATTTGATTAGTAATATATATTCAGTAAAAATACTTAATATTTTCTACGGTTACCGTGATAATATATATTAATTGAATAGTACATTAGGTACTGTAGAGGCCGGGACGAAAGGGGTTGCCGGCCGAAGACATATATCGTCCTATTACTGCAAATACCAGCTATCTGCACAAATCTGGTTTTGGCAGGATCAATTTAATTATCATGATAGTTAAATTCATTATCGAATAACATAATACGTGCACATAGCTGGTATTTTCAGTAATAAGACGATATACAGTGTGTGGCCTACAACCGGGGTGAAAATTTAAACGGTGCATTAATAAGCTGATCAACAATCATTTCCACATATTGTAATTTAAAAAAAAAACTTTCTTTTTTGTTCATTATCCATAATTCCCGTATTAAAAGTTATCAATAATTTATCATTTTTGAATAATTGAATATGTACAATTTTTTTTAAACCGTAACAAATTAGTGTAAAAATAAAAACAAAATTACTGTTATGACTTCGTACCTGGTATACTATCAAGATGTCTTGCGACTGACAAGCTACGACATCGTGATACCAAGATCCAGTACTCAAGGTCCATAGCTTTGAATGACAATATCTCCGAACTTAACCACCTTGAAACACCGGGACCTTTTACAGGATTATTGCCGACAGTCTAAGGAGTCACTCATTTCATTTTTCTCCCGTGTTAAAGGCTACACACTGTAGACGGATAGGTCTGAGGCGGGTAACTCCATATTTCCGGCCGAAGTATAGTGAATGGCAAGTGAATGAAAAGCGGCAAGAATGTATAGTGCTTTTCTCAAACATGCAATGAAAAAAAACAACAAAAACACGAAACATTTTTTTTTCTCGGCAGAATGTTATGATGCCGGTGCCACAAATGTATGTGGAATGGAATAAAAAAAGAGCACTCTGCCGGCTTAGGCCTTCAAGATTTGTATTAAATTCCATTATTAACGACCTCTTGTCGTAGTCGCACCTGAAACGTCATACTTCGCAGCCTATTATAAGGAACATAACAACAATATTTCATTACATGATTGAGAAAATTCATGAAATAAAAATCTATTGTAATGGATTATATCGGACCGCATTCCGTAATCGTCGGAATGTAATTAAATTAATCAATATACGCGATACGTTAATAGTACATTGTGCATCAAGGGAGGTAAGTACGGAATTACTAACGAGAGAGTTAGAAGCCCGACGCCGTCAGGCGGAGGGCTTTTATGACTCGAGTTAGTATTCCGCTTACCGACCGTGATGCATACAATGTTTTTCATCACACTTGCCGACAAAAAAATAAGTTTTAAAAAATAACATTATTAAACGACGTACTGACATTTCTATTACTCCCTAGGGAATTTCACTTTTCTATTACTCCCGCTGCGCGCGCAAACAATGGCGCGCTTAGGCAGCAAGTGTGATGAAAAATAACATTATTTCTTAAAAATACCTACTTTAAAATCATGGTTAATTTTCAAATCTGCATAAATAGTTCAAAATACCTACACTGAAAACAATGCGAACACGTGCAAGTCATAAAGTGATAATTTCTGGTTTTTCCTACCTGCTGCGCCCGCCATCGTCGCCACCCTATTGTCTTCGCTAAGTACTTTGCACATGTGCGACTTGAACCGTTTCAATACATCTCAACTTGAAGACAAATGTTGTAGTGTCCATTACTACGAAGTGGGATTTTTAGCAGATGTTCCCAAAGTAAATGAGGGTTTTAGCATTTTATTGTAAGGAACGAAATTATGAAACAAGATGTGAAGTGAAGGTTCCTATTTATAAGAACAATACGATTGTGAAGTCTTAGATATCATAAACTAACACAGATAGGTCGTAACGTAACTATTCAAAACTTGTTTGTATCTCTGCAAGGGTCAGGTAACTCTGTCCTCGACTGTACGTAATAATATTATGACCTATTAGTATTTAACGCTGACTGTACCACTGTACCTACAAAACCGGGATACCTATAAAAATACAGGTGGCCCATTCAAATCGGTCAGTATGGGAAAGTCTGAAACTATAAGCCATAAGAAGATTTGTTTTTAGGAACCATGTCACTGATTTTGATAAAAAGAAAAACTGCATTCATACCCTTGAAAAAAAAAACTGTACCCAGCTAGGGAATCAAACCCGGTTGTTTTGAAAAAATAAACATACAGTATTTTTATTCAGATATCGTTTGTGTAGGTCTTAAGCAGTAAATGTCTCTAAGGAACATGATGTCTAAAATGAATGGAATTCATTGTTTTCACGTACTTAAATTAATTTTACTAGGTGTTTATTGTGTAAATCTTAAGGAAAAAAATTTTTTTTTTCATATTTCTCAACGCGGTTTTCCTTATTATTAAAATCGATGACATGGTTCCTAAGAACAGATCTTCGTAAGTCTTATAGTTTCAGACTTTCCCATATTGACCGATTTGAATGGGCCACACTGTATATCTATAAAATTGGGGCTTTTAAATACGACTCCAGAGCATGTAGCTGTGTCATTTAATCATTAAAATAGGAGCCGCTATAACTATTTATATCTGGAAACATTTGTATCAGGATATGAATGCGCAAATACATTTCTATAAGTAGGCAGATACAACAATAACCCGCAAATCATTAACAACAAAATTGTGATGTTACGCAAAAAATACTCCCAAAAACATGGGCTTACACGGGCTTAATAAAAACACTTAAATGAAAATCGTTATTCGGGCATTTGGAGCGGCGTCCATAACGAACCGGCCTCAACAATGGGCTTAACGCGCGCACTCATTACAAAAAGCGACATAACATAACGCTGCGTCGAAAGCTCTTTTCACAAAGTATACTCCAGGTTTTTTTTGTTGGGAAGGCTTTAGTGAGTCGCCGCGATTGGCCGGGAGGCGCCCCGCCCAGGCGGGCGCGCGCGCCGATTGGCCGGGGTCAGTAGAGCACCCTCGACGCTGAGTAGGCTGTCGAGGCACGAGGGCGGCGCGGGGTGTTCTTCACCCCGAGGGCCACTCGAGGGTTGTTCAGTGCGAGCGCGGCGTCGAAGGGCGCAGCACGTGTCACGCGAGTGTTCTGTGAAGGCTCCACGATTATCCCGAAGGCGAGCTCTCCCACGCGGGAGATGAAGTGCGAGGAGGGCGAGCGGTCGCCGCCGCTGCTGCCGCCGGCGTCGCTGCTGGCGTGGAGCCCCATCCTGCTGCCGCCGTGGGCGCCGGCCTTCCTGCCGGCGCTCTACCCGGCGGCCTTCCGGTCCGCATTCCCAGGGTGAGCCTCCGCGCTATACCTAAATCTCATATTTGTGATATTCATTTTTCGAGTGCTTCGTGTGATCGAACGTATGAAATAGTACATTTCCTAACTAGTGCGGGAAATTTTTTTCCGGCCAGGGTGAAAGTTGGAGTCCGAGTGAAACGAGGGCGACAATCACCCGAGTAAAAAAAAGTTTTAGTACGTGTAAGGGACGATTTTTTTTATAACAAGTGCGTCAGAAAGAGAAATTACCGCGCGCGAAGCTTGCGGAAAGTTCGTTTTTTCGCACTAGTTAGGAAAATAAATTCACTATACAGCGGTCTCTTGGAGAAGTTGAAAATTGACAGAAAGAGTGGTCATTACGTAGAGTACATTTTTTAGAGTGCAGTAAACTGGTATAGTGAAATGGCCACAACGAGATCTTGAACTAGTTAATATTTTATTTCTTGGGTAGGTAGACTAGGTAGTGATTTAACATCTATTAAATGTTTGTTAGCAATGTATTTCCTACATGATTTTATCAAAAGTTGTAGTCGTATATGGTCTTTCAATTTGAATGAAAGCATGTTTAATTTTTTCACTTTGAATGAATTTATGTAGTTAGGTGCTTCGGCAGACATCACACATGTTTTTCAAAGCGTGTGACAGTTTGCACCTCGGCTAGACCTGTTTACAACCTGCTAAATGCCGCCGAGCGGCCATTCATCAGGTCACGTACGTTTCCGATCACAGCTATCACAAGTTCTCATGTTTATGTCTTTTTGAGTGAAATATGCCGCCGTGTTTAAATGTGCGATAAAACGGTATAGCAAATTGTAGAAAGAGTTGGTATTTCAATTCTATATGAGATAGAGCTTTAGGATCTTAGCGCAGTAGTATTCTTAGTTATTAAGTTTTTTTGTATATCACATATTTTGATACCGGTAACTATGAAAATCTGTGTAAATAGTCACCATAAGGCTTCGGAATTGAATTTGAAGAAATTATTCGATAGATTAATCATTGAATCAATTTTGGAGTTACGTCTTATTGCGTACAATGACGCCCATTTGTCCGATCTCTAGGATGATTGACGCTTATGATTAAAGATTTAATGTCACACAATTTTCTTAGAACCCGCTATTGTATGAGTATTTATTCAAACAACCAGCCGTAAAGGAGTGGTAAATCCATCTCTCTCTTAGTCGGCACGGTACTCGTAATAACCATGGACTTGATTCATTCTTCAGGTCACGTTCCTTCGAGAGGTACTTTACAAAAACGTCTCGATTGTCGGAATGTCGTACTCATGTTTTCTTTCAATCTACGCCCTCACAATGAATGTAAGCTTGAGTAGGACATCGTTTTAGAGTCCTTTCATTCATAAGTAGTCTGTTCGGAACAAGCGTGTAAGTGGCTATACAGGTTTACGGGTAGCAGTCTGATTTGTAACACTCTTGAAGAGTGGACTTCAGTGTTTTCAGTTAGTGAAATTGCGCGTTTAAATCTTTTAAAGGGAATTTGAGAGTAGTGTCAAGAATGTAATGTCGACCATTAAATTAGCATGAAAATGGATTATACATTTTTGTTAATAGTTTTTTTGTTAATAATTATAATTACCATAATTTGTTGATAACCTTTAGTAGGTTTGTAGTAGGTTAGGTTACCTACCATTAATTACTTATCTACGTATTAGATAGAGCACATACCTTTCTTTATACCCAAAACCGCAACGAAAAATATAAACCTAGATCTAAATATACTTTAAACTTGAAGTCTCGTATCTATGAAACTAGATTATTGATAGTTTTGTAGTATGTATTGGCTGTTTGTGATTTACATCACGCTTATATCTTCCGCCGGCTGAAGTATGATAGTTACGCATTTTATTATTTATATCATAATTTCAAGATTAAAGTCACCTATATACCGTGTACCTATATACTTACCTATTTTGCCTGAATATTCACGAATTTCACTGCGCTCTGTCAGACTCAAGGCTTGATAATAAAAATAAGCTTTTTTTAAGCATAAGTTACGAAACTATATGCCCATTCCGCTATACTTAACTCTTAGGTAAATTTGCTATCTGCTTTTTGTCTTTTTTTAACGACTGAGGCTAGGACTTACGTTTTTTTAATTTACCAAATTAGAGGTTACACCTTCCCTCCGATACATTTATTTTCTGTTAGACCTGATGTTAACTCATTCCTGTAGCGAACTATAGCTTTGGTTATTGCACTAATTCTTCTTCTTCTACCTAGCGGCTTCTTCTTATCTCGGCCTTTGCCAGGGTCCGCTAAGGGTGGTTATTGCACTAAGGGCTGATTTTTCAATCCTCAGTCAAAAGTTTCCGTTAGTTCAAATTATTACCATCCTTATCTCATCATCAGTCATAAAAGGATAGAGCTAACATTTTTTTTTATATTGGCAAAACAAAGTGGCTCCACTCCACCTGATCGTACCTAAGTGAAAAGTGAAGCCCAAATCCCGCGGCAACGAACAGGGCATGTCCCGGTAAAGAAGACAGGTTATTTGACAGATACTGAGGATTGAAAAATCAGTACTAAGTAATTAAAATAAATATTGGCACAACGAAGTGGCTCCACTCCACCTGATCGTACCTAAATGAAAAGTGAAGCCCAAATCACGCGGCAACAAAAAGGGCATGTCCCGGTAAAGAAGACATATTTGACAGATACTAACCGAGGATTGAAAAATTAGTAGGTACTAAGTTATTAAAATAAAATAATCCTCAACATTGCCTTTGTCAACAGCCTGTTGGACAGCATGAAGATGCCCGGCCAGCGGCCCGGGTTCCAGATCTCGGACATCCTGGGGCTCAACGAGGGCAAGCTGGAGGCGCCGCCGAGCTGCCCCGCGGAGCCCTACCCGCCGCCGCACTACCCGCCCGAGCTCCTGCGCCACCACCAGCCGTGGCTGGCTTTGGAGCACCACGACAATACTGGTGAGTTATAAACTAATATGAAAGGTTGTTTATCAGTTTGGGATAATACGGCGGTAACTCGAAGGAACTCGTGTGGTGACGGCAGTAAGAATACATTTGTCACCACCCCTACTCCTCCTGCGTGGCGATTATGGGCATTTACCTCCTAATGCGTCTATACGCATAGTTAATAGGAGAGGCCTACGCTACGTCCAGCAGTGGACGTAGGCTGATGTTGATGATGATGAACTCGAAGGAAATGCAAAGTTAGTAATTAAGAACTACCTAATACCTATCTATAGTGCTTCCTTTAAACGAGGTAAATATATGAAGACGGGCTGGTTGTATTAAATATGTTTATAAATCGGCCAAACCTCCAAATAAAATGAAAAAGTACATTCTACTATTTCCTAATCTGAGTATGATACGAAACAAGCGAAGAAGCTTGTTCCACGGGACATCATTATTTAAAAATAGTTACAATCTTTGTGTAAATAATATAATAATTGTACATAACATAAGATATTTACCGCATTTAGAAAAGATTTTGTAGTCAACACATTATCACAGTAGGTATATACCTATCATCTTTCAAACATGTAATCATAGGTACCTACTGACAGCAGATTGTTATCCACAATTTTATTGATAGGTAGGTAAAACATCGCTGTAGGTACAAATAAGTATACCTCAGGTACACTTTAGGTATATTGCTTTTTTTACTTATTTTGTTTTTGTCTGTGTTCAATTTCAAAATAAACACAAAAACTTATAGTATGTTTGAGCACTACGAGTATGCATATTTAATCATAATCAAATATATCTTCAATTTTGACATTTACGAGTACGTAATCGAATTATCGACAATCGACAATATGTATGGCCCACTCGAAAATAGTATTCGGTAGTGAGTTTCGAGAGGCAGAGATTATTTTTTGAAATGCTCCTCCAGTGGAGTGCCTTCATACTAATCTGCTGTTGTCATTAATTATTTTTATCGCTATCAGACACTTTCGGCGTCCGATTGCTTGTTCGTTTTACCGGAACTTCTTTTGCTAGACAGTTTTTGTTTTCATCTGAGATGTCAAGGGATTCAAAACAAAATGCATAATTATACCCAACTAGACTAGGTACCTATATAATTATGTTTACTAAACATTAACCATATTTATGTTTGTATAAGTAATGAGAATTTGTGAATTGTGTTAAGAGTAGGTTGAATTGTGTTCTAAAATTTTCAACATATTTTCCCATTGTGTCAATGCTGTTACGTAAAATTAAACTCAAATAAAAATACCGTGTCACTAAATAGGAGTCACGACAAGGGCTGTGTGTCACGCCCCACAATGCTGGGGCCGGAGGGTTTGTCACCAATGGCCATAGACGGCAGCTGGCGATCAATTACAAATGTTTGCGGCTGTTAGGGACGCTATTTGTTCTTTATTCAATGACAGTTATAGATTTTATTGTGCCGTCATTGTCTGTGGCGGGACTATGGCGGGAATCTCCCGTCGGCTCCGATGCGACGCTTTGATACTTAAGGATTTACTTATAGAGTTATAGTCAGAGATCGGACAAATGTGCGTCATTGTTCGCAATAATATGGATATGTCTTAAAAATTTATTAAATTAATAATTAAACAAATAATTTTTTGAAATTTGATTTCGAAGCTTTGAGGTGACTATTTACAAAGGTTTCATAGTTACTGGTGTCAAATAGGTAATTTACTGAAAATGATTAAGTTATTAATTTTTCAATCAACTTTGGTGTCATGTCTATATTATTGCGAGCAATGACGCACATTTGTCCGATCTCTGGTTATAAATAGCAGTGGAAATCAAATAGGTACCTATTTAGGTTACTAACTTGTTCATTACCTACCTATTTACATACCTACCTACATAATATTTACTGCAGTTTGCATTACATTGTTGCTCAATAAACTAAAATCGAATCGAACGCTGCTTTGAGATGAAAAGGATACCTTCAATATATGTATTTATCGATATATTTAAAGTACCAACTAACAGGCAAGATTAGATAGTAAGTATACTATCTAAACAACATTTCGCCCCGACATGTGGACAAGGCATGAAATAGCCGTGTTTATAATACAATACATGTTACATAGGTACTAGGTACTTAAAATTCGTCCACTTTTTTGATTATTCTGAGTTCTGATCCTATGTCTATATTTACTCGTATATAAATAAAAGCATTTGTAGACAAATCTCAAAAATATACAAATATTTGAATCACGTCTTCGACTCTGATTTTTTTTGGCTGATTGACAACATGAAGCTAAAAGGTTTATAACAGTAAATTTCCCGGACATTTTCGGAACTGTGGTAGATTTTGTTCAGCTTCAAGCTGAGCAAATTGAGAGCGTATGTACCTACATGTACTGTTCAAAAGAAAATAACATAATTAACTGAATTTTTTGGCAGTAACTTTAAATTATAACTAACGTGAGACTCAAACAAAACTATTTAAATATTTTGCGAAACGGGTAGCCCACGTAATTTAATTACAGACTTAAATTACGTGAGTAACCTGTTTCGCTAAATATTTAAATAAGTAATTTAAAAAATACTTATTTTATGTACGTACAAATTTACAATAAAAAAAGACATTATTTTTTCAGTTTAAGAACAATTAACGAATCAAAAATTCAAAATAACATATTTAGATGCGTGTAATAAACTTAAATACAAATAGTGTACTTACCTATCGCGTGATGGTACTTATTTGCTTTTGAGTAGTATACTTAGGTCCTCTACCAAAATAGAGACAGTAAAGTTATTAAATCGAAATAATAACTTAGACAGGCATGCATTAATTAGCAAGCCATTCCAGGGCATAGACATACATTACCATTATTAAATTCCAAAATGTCCTCATGAGGATACAAAGTATCATCTGCCTCGGATGGGAGTGGCCCCTCGCCCCTCACCCCTCGCCCGTGCCACGCCCAGCGCGTGTGAACCGATTACCGAGGGGCGACGGTGACGGTGACAATGTTGCCCCATTTGCCCCTGAGCTGTAACATCTCGTTTGTTTGCGAACTTAGTTGGAGTTAAATGGAGCGTAACCCTGAGGATTAAGCTGAGATTTGTATGTCAACTTTAGTGTTATAATACCGTTTTGTTATGAATTTATTTATAAACTCCAGTTGAGAGCAAATATGGCGCTAGGGTATATATACGTGGGAAATTTGATCGTTAATTATGATTCTTAGTTAACACAAGAAATCTATTTTATTTTTCTTAAATGTTCCTTAAATGGCAGGTATGTACAGTCGACGTTAAAGATATAATTACGGTTTAGGTGTAAAAATATATTATATACACGACCTTAATGTCAAGGCATTAAAGTCGTGTAAATAAATATATTTTTGGCATTTAAACCGTAATGATATCTTTGACGTCGACTGTACCTACCTACTTCGTTTGTTATCTAATTAAAATGAAAAAAAAATAGAAAAAGGTACTAACGAAATAAATAACAGATATTTTATTAAGATTCAAGAACTGTCAATTTAACAGTTACCTCTCTTTGTCTACAGGCGTTCTCGGGCAACAAGCCAGCCCGGACAGTACGTCCCGCGCCTCCGAGCTCTCGTACGTGGGCCCGTCGGCCTCCTCGCCGCCCGGCGCCGACCCTCGCGACGACGACGACGACCACGACGTGGAGCCCGACGACGACCACGACCACGACCACGACCCCATCAACAACGACCCCAGCATGGTGCACAAGAAGCGCAAGCGGCGGGTACTCTTCTCCAAAGCGCAGACCTACGAGCTAGAAAGGCGGTTCCGCCAGCAGCGATACTTGTCGGCTCCCGAGCGAGAGCATCTCGCGAGTCTCATCCGTCTGACTCCGACGCAGGTTAAAATCTGGTTCCAGAACCATAGGTACAAGACGAAGCGCGCGGTGCAGGAGAAAGGAGCGCATGAGTTGAACGTCGGGGGGCTTAGCTCGCCGCGGCGGGTGGCGGTGCCGGTGCTGGTGAAGGACGGACGGCCGTGCCTGGGCAAGCCGGAGCTGCCGCCGCTGGGCATGGGCCTGCCGGCCTACCAGCCGCTGCACCACCAGCCCCCGGTATCCGCGCATGGCCCTCAGCCCGCGCCCTGCTTGTGGTAACCCACACCACCGCTCCACAGTGTCTGCTAGTCCCCGCGTCGCTTTTGCAAACCTTTGCGAACTCAGTCGACGAAGTTTCTAACCTCAAAATTAGGAGTTTGGAACTTGTTAAATTAACAATTAAACTCGAATAGTAAATTAAATTTAAATAAGACCTACTATTTAGTGATCGGCATATAAGGTATCTGGAGTTCCTACTTATTTATATTTAGATATTCTGAAGTCTTCAGTAGGTAATCTAACATTCCGTATCGAGTAAATTATTATTGGCGGCCGTCGAATAGGTAGCTGTTTGGAGTAGGCCTTAATAACTTAGTGATCGAGAACATTCCATCTTTAAAAGTCTGTATATTTATGTATAAAAAAGCCTTTGACAAGTATTAAAATATTAATATTATGAGAAATGACCAGATTTTATCAGAATGCAATATTTAGTTTTAAGGTTCAGTATTATTATAGTCGTGTATAGTGAATAATTATTTATATTCCAAATAAACTACTGTTATTTTACGTAACTACATACATTTTTATGTAGTTTAGGAGTTGTAAGTTGTATATAGTTTGTATATAACAGAAAATGTATCCAGTTACGCAAATAAATGTCAACCGATGCGTATCAGTTAGTCTGCATCATTGCTTTCCTATCTTATCTCGCAAACTACACTAGGTACATAGCGAGTAAACTTGTATGTCACCATACACATTTGTCTGGAACATGTATACTTCGTGCCGTGGTGCTACGCACTGCTTCGTATACATACTCGTTTCAGTGTGAAATTGGAATAGCTTATGGAAATGTGTTACATTAATGAATAAATTATTATCAAAAAATAAATTAATGATTGAAAAATACTATATAATTTTTATTTACTACCTCCCATAATCCATTAACTGTGAATACAATACGAACACTAAAAATACGTAGGTACATTTCACATCATCATTACCTCATCAACCTATCTCAGTCCACTTCTGGACGTAGGCCACATCTATTAACTATGCGTATAGACGCCCGGAGGTAAATGCCCATAATCGCCACACTGGGCAAGTGGATTAGCGATCGCAGTAATGTGGCCACTATGATGACGCTGCTGCCGATCATAAATCTTCTATCACAGAAGGGTCAGTGACATACATATTATCATACGTATAACAGGATGTCCTGGGTGCTTAGCCAAGTTGCCAATCGCTAACGCTTGCTAACGTATCGTAGTTTTCCCTCTCTATCACTCTTTCATATTAGTGCGACAAAGACAGTTAGCTGCCTTTCGTTTACGATTGACGATTAAGCGTTAGCGATTGGCAACTTGTCTAAGCACCCAGTAAATATGGAAACGTTTCTTCGGTATAAGAGAATAGTAGGTACCTATGTAAGTAGGTACTTGCAGGATTCAGTAAGTAAGTAACAAACAGAACAAGAGATTTTAATAATTTTGACTTCGTTTCTGATACAGTTCTAAAGCTTGACTCAGTCTATATTTCTGCGTAGGGTATTGGGCGGGAGGGGTGACATTCCCATTGATGTTACGTCCCATTTAAGTCTTTGGAGTTTTGGTGCTATGTATACATAGATTAGATATTCCTCCAGCACCGCGCCCATACCACAGAAACAGGCCTAGGTACTACTATTTTTCTCTGTCACTCCAACGAAGGCGTCATTAGAGTGAGAGAGACAAATCCTCGAAATATACGAATTTTGTCAGCCTCCATAGCCTAGTTGGTAGTGACCCTGCCTACGAAGCTGGAGGTTCCGGGTTCGAATCCCGGCGAGGGCATTATTTGTGTATTTATTTATCACAATTATTTGTTCCTTGGTCATGGTTGTCTATGTATTTAAGTAGGTACCTATGTATCTATCTATTATATATATCGTCGCCTGGTACCCACATCACAAGCCTTAATTGAGCTTACCGTGGGACTAGGTTGATTTGTGTAAGATGTCCCAAGATATTTAATTTAATTTAATTTAATTTAATTTGAAGTTCGCGGTAGGGCCGCAGAGAAATGAGAAAAGTGAGATTACATTCTACATCGGTATGTCTATCTAAATGATATCTTGGTATTTGATACTGGTAACGGAAATATCTGTTACTGGACGCAGAAAGGATAGAAAGAATAGGAGTCTTAAATTTAGCAAGTAGATGAGAATCAAGTTCTTTTAGACCCAGTGGCGTAACTATACCATCTGAGGCCTGTGACAAATTATTTTCATGGGGCCCTATCAGTAAAAATCGTCACATCGTACTCAGTTTAATTTTAAATTTAAATTCACTCTTGGGTCGGGGGCCCGTGGCATTTTGCCAGCCCTGCCATCCTGTTGTTACGCCACTGTTTAGACTTAGACCTTTAGCAACTTCAGTACAAAACCACTGACAATCATCCAGCGTTACCGTTATCGACAGTTACCGATGTTGTCAGCACAAACTAGGTATTGTTTACCAGTTAAACATTTACCTCGGCTTATCTAATCGAGCTGCCGATAGCTTGCGACCCGATTACTGCGGCTGTACGCGATAACTTCTCTCCTCACCTGTTCTATTAGCCAAGACTTGTCTATTCGCGTCACAGGTTACCTACGATGTAGTAACGATGAATAATTCTGTTTTATGTAAATTCTTTAAACATTTATGTGTTTAAATATTAGATGTCATGTACCCAAAAATATCGAAGTTTTTCAACACCGGAGGTGGGATCTGAATCTACGTCCTCAGCTTTCGCGGCTGGTGCCTAAACCATGCCAACCATTAAAATGAAAAAAAAATCCTCGAAAGCGAACTTCGGTGTTCGCGGTAGCAGGCCTGTACCAATGACGAGTATGTAGGTATGCCGTATACGTAGGTCGCGCCTAATATGTTTATTTTATGTCGAACCTTATAGACCTACCAGTCTTGTCTAAAACTTTCTAAACTTTTAGGAATTGAATGGATGTATATCTATCGGGAATTTTTACTTATCAGAGAAGTTATCACATATTTTCTAGTAGGCTAGCCTAGCCTACATTAATCCAGTGCACTTACGATGACACAACATTCTAGGAACCTTATCGAAAGCCATACTGGTGGCAATAATAAAAATTATTGCCACCAGTATTCTTACCGACGTACGAGTAATTTTACTAATTTTCAAGAATCTAAAGGTGTCGATATCGTACCAACCTCAATGTTCCAATATAAAAATAAAAAATGCTGCGAGTAGCGTCGAGTATTACGCATAAGTGAGGGGTTTTGTAGGTGAGTTTCCCGAAAACGCTTGAACTGATCATGTTTGAAACAATTATTTTCCTTGAATCTATGCATGCAATTAAGGTATTTTTTTATAGATTCCCTAGAACATGATTTCATATCTTTAGGTAGAAGTGGGAACAAAG
Source organism: Thaumatotibia leucotreta (assembly GCA_025490895.1). Lineage (NCBI taxonomy): Eukaryota > Metazoa > Arthropoda > Insecta > Lepidoptera > Tortricidae > Thaumatotibia > Thaumatotibia leucotreta. The sequence goes on along the minus strand of JALPQI010030818.1, from coordinate 27,879 downwards.
GGGATTCATTACTTTTTACTTAAATAATTCAATGTTACTAAAATTTTCCACGTCAACTTATTGTCCAGGAAAGTAACGTAAGTAATTAATTAATACCGACATTTTTGCTTACACTTGCATACTCGTAGTTTTCAAATTTTATTCTAAGATGAATGGGCAAACTATCCATCACGAAATTAAATTCATGCAATGTATAACTAAGGTATTTGATACTATTTGTGCTATCCATATTTATCTACATAAAGAGCGTGTATAGGTATCAAGGAACCAAAAACGGATAAACTCGCGTATGTTAATTAAATTTAACTTCTTCCCGACGTGTCGAACACTTTGCAGGGTTCGTGGCCTGAGTCAATCCGCAGATATAAATATTTTTTACTTATTTTTTAGGCATGAATACATTTGGTAAGCCTGTATTGTGGTTGCTGTTTCCATTACCCTCTTAATAGTGTTGTATTGTATTGTATTGTATACCTACATTTTAGAACGCGGACAAAATGATTGGTTGGTACTTGGTTACATACTTACATAGGTACACAACAACAAACACTCACCAATTCTCTAGCTCTTTATTACTCTTTTAAAAACAACAACGAAGATCTACGATATATTTTTTGAAAATTTACCTGGAATATTTCTTTATAAAAAACGTTTTCGAACAAAGTGCTTACTGTAGATAGAAATTCATAACACAGGCCTTCACGCGCACTGTAATAGAAAAATAAAGTGTTTGCATACATGCGTATTTACAAAATTCCAAAAAAATATCAATTTAAACCAGCATTTGTTTGCCAACTGAACAGTAAGCTGGATAGCAGCACAGGCAGCGTCTCACAATTCTCACAAAGAGCTAATCTAACGCCTCCGCCCGAACCGCCACCAACAATGCGATGTCGTCGTTATTAAATAAATAATAACACCAGCACAAAGGGCCCGAGTCGTCGGTAGTCACAATGGGCAAACAAACTGAAATAATTTCGATAAATTCTCCAAACGCCTCCGATTGTGCGAAGTAAAAGGCCCAATCGGCCCAATAGAGAATCGAGGGTTAAGCCGATTAACGTACAGCCTTTCGGGTGCTGACGATGACGTCGGTGACACACGTGGGACATTTGTTTGTTCCGTCACTCCTCGGCTATGTGTAATACATGGCTATTCAAGTGAATACTACTTAAGGGATATCATTCCAATAGGTACCTTATTGAGCGCAGGCAATGCTCATGCAAACCAGAATAAGTCCACAAAAGAAAAGAAAAGAAAAAAAACATTTATTTGTGATACAACATACTATACACATTAAATACAAGCGAAATATGAACATAAACATAGAAAATAAATTGTGTCACAAAATGGTCTCCAATTCAGCATATTGCTGGCCTGTACCTAAACAGTCCAGCGCTGGTCTTCCATTGGAGCCATTTGTGTTAGCGGTCTCTGCAATCCTTGAGGTGTAAGTTTGACTGATTATCGTAATAAAGTAGGTAAACAAAAACTATAACGCTAATATCATAAATAGGTAATAAGACATGAATTACCCTTTAAGGTTTAAGATCGTTACAATTATTTACCAAGCCCTCTTCCATGCCGTGCGCAAACTGGTCGAAGTAGATAATAGATAATAGAGGCCAAAATAAAAGTTCTCAGTAAATGGTTGGTGGTTGGATCCCAGATCCCAGAGGAAGATGAGTAGTTGAATACGTCGAAAATGTAAAAGGAATAATGTATAATCACTTCACAAAAAGTATACATATAATTCCTATCAAAGTAATATTAAGCAGAACTTTAATCATTGGTCTTAATTTAGTACAAACTTTGAAGAAATTTAATGCTCATTTGATAGTTTAGTTTTTCTTGGCTATCGTGGCATGTACTTACCTACCATTCTCATATGGACCACATTAAATCGTTACAGCGCCAGCATAATTACAGAGATCCTATTGATTAATCAATTAGTGCGTATGTAATGCATTCAAAAATGTTTAATCAAGCATAAAGTGCTATACAATGGATTTATTATAGGTAGAATGAATATTTTACGATTTTTTAGAAAATGTATTGCACTTAGTTACTTATTCATGTATTAAAATCCATTGTAGTACATAAGTACTAAGTGCAATTTAAATACATTTACAACAAATACATCTTGTAAATAATTAAATTTACATTTACAACAAATACATTTTCTAAATAATTAAAAACCTGTCATTTTAAGGGAATGCTCTGAAAATTATCGGTTTACAATGGTGTTCCTTCTAAAGTCATCAAGTGCAAGACTCTTGCTTATCTCTATCAGGCCAGTAATGGTGCGCATGTCTATTAATAAGTGGCTATGACGCAGCCCTTTATAGCCGCAACCTGGACATAAAATATCATTAGCAAAACCTATAGATACAAGCACTAAAGCCAAAAGAATACCAACCCTTAGCGAAGCAAGTAAAGTATACTTTGGCTTGGATAATATTATAGGAAAGGAAGTTGATAGTTTGTTCGAAGTCGGAGTTCTGATTGTGGGGTGTATTGATTTTCCTTACAACTACCGTGGCACTGTCAACTGTGATCCTTAGCAAGTAAGGTTGGTTTTGGATTGAGGGTTGCGTCAGTAGAGACATATGAAACACAATATTGTTGATGTAAGCGCAATATCTGTATGATGGACGGCCGCGTGTCGGCGGTCAGCGCGCCCAGTCGACTTGAAACGCGATAACGGAAGAATGGCACTTTTGCCACCTGAAAAGCTCTTATTAAGGTCAAAAATAAAAAATAATTTCGATAACCTCCTCATCATTGCAAATATTGCAATGATGTTGATGACCAATGCATTGGGCAGCTTTCAATAAATAATTGGTTGGGATGTGAAAGTGAAAAGCGATTGGAAAATTCGTCAATACGTCGCAATGATTAATTTAAAAGAAAAAATCTTAGATATAGGTTACTATAGATATACGTTATTCAGATTTTAATTATATAGGTATATAAAATTTTTAAGTAATTAAATTAGGCATTTAGCAATGTTTGTATGTCAAAGAAAAATATTAAAACATGTTTTATATGTTTTTTCTTTATTATTTTATTGGGGTATAATTTTTTCGGTTAACACCTGTATTTTTAGGATTTCATGCCAATTGAAAATTGAGTGTCGGGCGATTTCTCAATTTTCACCCATTTTTTTATTCTGTATTTATACTACTTTCAGTATGGCCTTAGTCAACGGTGAAGTAGAAAATGTAGAAATGAGCTTAAATTTTTATTTAATATCTTGTAGGACTGCTTGTAGTAGTTTTCTTAAATTTTATTGCTTTAGATTTTTTCTTATGGATGATTAAAGAGATCAATGTCTGTAATATCAGCCATCCCCTAAATTTCAATTCGCAGTCATGTGATCCATCAATCATAGAAAATTCACAAAAAGTTTTATGTCAGGAAATTTGGACATCCATATGACTCACTAGAAAAAAATCCAATATAAACAGTTTTTCTTAAAAAAAAAAATATTCTTAATGGACCACCCAAACCTTCCATACTAAATTCCGAAAGCTGAAAATTTGCATACAAAATATGACCTAGGAAAAATGGGCTGTGAGCTTTGGATGTTGGTTCAATTGTATTAAAAATTTGTACACATTATCAAAAAGAGTTAAGAAACAAAAAAGGCATAATTTATACAGTTTCCTAGATTCTCAAAACTTTCAGTGCGGCCCTCGTATAGGTACTAAATTGATCCCATAAATTCCAACTGCACGTTCCTATTAAAGCTTTGTAAGTGCATATGTTCAATAGAACGAAGATCAACTAATCCACAAAGTAAATCAAAGTCATCAAATAATTTACTAGGATCTGAAGAACATCGTTAGAGCTCAGTGACACGCGTTTGGCATTCTGCGGCTCGCCCTCGATTTATGCACTCCTAATAAACACGTTTTATAAAACCACATAAATATGAACTATGCCATAATCCTTATGTCGTTCTAAAAATAGGTCTAAAATCGTTTGTATTAAGGGCATTGTTTCTATGGTTTCCGCGCACCAAACGAATATTAATAACAGTTCTCGCGATGTAACGTTTTCATTTGCGTTGCAGGCTGTCGTTGCGCCGTTTAGGACTTTAAGGATTAGTTTACCGTGGAACAAAATTTCCTCCCCTGACGAGCGAGGCTTCAGTAATGACGCCTGTGAAATACGTTTTATGAAGATATAGGTACTGTTAAAATATAATTTCTGGTTTGTCGAATTTTTCAGTTGGCTTTGCCGCCGCGCCGTTGACTTCATTATGTAGATAGGTTCATTTCGTCAGATGTGAAAATTAAATTAAGATTTATTTGAATTTTGTACCTAAAATTCTAAATACATTTTAAGTACTTAAATACTCCTATCAGTCCTATCACCTATTCGTATGGACGCATTAGGAGGTAATATAATTAATTAATTATCTGACAATAAATGCGGCGGCAACAATAATGTGTGTATTATTATTTAGGATATAAATGTCTGTAGTGGCCAATAAAAATCTATGATTTTTACTTGATTTACTTATTGTTGTGATAGTTAAATGTGTTAGGTATCTACTTGATTGTATTTTAATCGATGGCACAATCATTTGATCGACAAAGTATTTACGAAGATATGTATATTTATTGTATTTTTTGTAGTTTGCAGGCAATAGTAAAAGCTATACACGGTGCTCGTGAGCATTCCGAAAGATTTTAATGCTGGATTCCTGACCACATTTAGAGTCTTTAATGTTATATAAAATTTCTTAGATTCGGCTTGGTTTCAGAGATAATCAACCTTTTTTCGAAATAAGTTTTTCGACGTAACTCGTCATTTAACTTCTTTATGATTACAGTGCCACCACAATGTGTTCTAATATTACCACACCTTTTGCCTGACAATCTAAAAATACGAATAGACTTGACGAAATAACCTGTATCTAAAAAAACAATTGAAATAAATAATTTAAACAAATTGTTGTTATGATAAAAAGTACTGGAAATGTTAAGAAGTAAAAGACTAAAAAAAAGAAAAAAATATATATTTTTTTGGTGGAATTGACTTTTGGTCTCATAATATTTTATGTTTATTTTGATGCCTAGAATGCACAGTTAAAATCTTTCGCAATGCTCGCGAGCACCGTGTATATATACCTATTATACCTAAAGCACATGTATCGCGAAACCTGCGCTACGTTTTCGCGATCGTTTAGTTTTTCTATTTGTATCACTCGCCCATTTTTCACATGCCAGCGACAACGCACAGACATAAAGGTTTACGACAGGCCGTCATATTTATGGCGTGGGTATTGTGATATATTTTTTGTTGTGCGCATTAGGTTTTATCTTGCTTTCCGCTAAATCAAGTAGCTACTGGCCGGTGCCAGGAAATGCCCTCGCGTATATCATCGCGTGGATACGACCATTTTGGGGTTAAGTCTCAACTCCGTGCGTATGGGGCCGATCGTCTTTTTTTGCTTTTGATGCGGAATTTTGTTTAATGAAATTATTATTTGATCTTTATTAATTTAATATCTAAATACTATAATACTTGTACTTTTCATGAAACATTTTTAAAAAGTTTTTAGGCTCAAGTCGATGAAACTTTTACATATATTAAAATGAGACTCGATGTTTAGCCAAGTTGCCAATCGCTAACGCTTAGTAGCGTATCGTAATTTTCGCTCTTTGTCACTCTTTGCCATTAGTGCGACAAAGACAGTTGGCAGCCTATCGTTTACGACGGACGATTAAGCGTTACCGATTGGCAACTTGTCTAAGCACCCTGATTAACTAAACAACATTTTTTTAAAATTTTTGCAATACATTTAAAATGCCCATTTTGTTTCAGTGAGATTTATGCTCAATAGTCAATAACACTACAGTTTAAGTATAGCTTTCTACTCGTATACTAATAAATAGCTTATAGATTAGGATTGCAGTTTTTTATAATTACTTAAACGTTTTTGTTACCGAACATATTCCCAACCAATATTTTTGTATAAATAAATCTACGAGGCCAAAGTTTAGTAAAACATGCCTGACGATCTCCCGCGGTGACGACGGTTATCCTAGCCCTTGTCCAAAATAGCACACGGGGTCACACATCCACCAGTGTAAAAACTTCCACTGAGAAAAAACACGAGGGCTAAGCAGAATGCAAACAGCTTACCAACAATATCAACTGTCTGTGGATGTGTGGATGGTCGGGTATAATAATTTGGACAGTCAGTTCGATTAAGACGTCTCGCGCCCTTTTTTTCGTAAAAAAGGGAAAATGAATAGTGCGGGGCGGAAATATTACCTAGTAACGGCGTTTCCGCACGATAAATCGCCGTCCAATCTGAGGAAACTGTACCGGTCCTATGTATTAATGCTACACTTTATTTTATTAAGCTTTTTATCGGCTGCATTGTTGTTATTATATTTATTGGAGACGGCCCTATAATGTAATCATTTCATTTCCGAAAGACGTTGACATATTATTAACGTTTTACAAGTGGATGTCTTTTGAATAAGTGTTTGACAATATCTATAAGACTATAACTATTATGGCTACAGTCAAGGAAATCAATTCACGTAAGTAGGTACCTTTTTGGCTCTTGTCACCATGACAATAAAGGTCGCAAAGGTACTCAAATGTATTTCCTTTACTGTACCTACCTAGTTTTTTTGGATTCAATAAAGAAAAACAGCAACAGGGACTGTTGTTGTATATTATTATCAAAACCTACACACACAGATCCTTAATTTGTTTGCAAGGCCTCTCAGCGGCGACAGCCAATATTTGTTTAAAAGTTTAATGCACCCAAAAGAATTCTTGGGTACTTAAATTCTTATCCTGATGTTCATAAACGTCTCCTAACTTAGCAAGCTGCTAAATACTGTTTGTCCTTTTCGCTTATAATGACATATTGCTAAGACTGAAAGGGACACACAACTTAGCGGGTACTCTCCTTGGCTGTCAATGTAAATAAATCTATTGTGGTTCCAGGATGCTTGGCCAAGTCGCCAATCGCTAACGCTTAGTAGCGTATCGTAGTTTTCCCTCTCTGTCACTCTTTCATATTATTGCGACAAAGACAGTTAGCTGCCTTTCGTTTACGATTGACGATTAAGCGTTAGCGATTGGCAACTTGTCTAAGCACCCAGGACATCACAGGTTCTATGTCAAGCTTTGATGTCTGTTGGGAATAAGACACAATATCGTCCACTTTTTTCCTGGTCTCCCTTCCAATCCCTCGCAGTTTACAGTATGAGCTATAATTTGAATCGGAAAGACGCACTGCGGGTACCTGTCACCGTTATCTACAGGGGGAGCTAAATCAGTAAATCAATACGCGCGCTAGCTGGCCGCTCGATCTAAACTTATATTGAAGGTGGTCACTTTGTCAGTTTTGGGTTAGGAATAGGTGTGCAGGTGATGTGGGTTTGTAAAGTTTTGATGAAGATGGGAGCAGGACCTATAAACTTGAGCTGTTACGCGATTCTCCGTTAGAAAACACATATCCAAATAATACAATAATTACTAGCTAATTCATTCCTTCGTGGCTAATATTATTTGCAGTGTGGTTTATAGATACACTTTTTATATTGCTACTTTAATTATCTATAGAGTTTTTTTTAATAAAATAAATTGGCATGATTTTATGAATACCAATATCTATCTACATTTTATAATCAAGTACCTAACAGATCACGGAAAGCCCATTAGCCACAGTGATGGATATAATATAATATAGGTAACCGTACTAGGTAACATTTGCGATACTAACGCAATATTTAAAGAAATTTATTAAATTTCTGTAGTGGATTTTCAGATTCCAGTAGTTGCTTATACTCTGTTTGGTGAAGTATTTAAAAAAAGGTAAACAATCTTGCAGTATCTTTTTATTGAAACCTACGAGTAGAAAATACGTTTTAGCAAATATACATAATATAATAAGGAATACAGTGATTTATATTGTTTTGATTCATTAACAACCTAGTTTGGATTTTTTTAAAAGATACTGCAAGATTGTTTTTTTTTAATACCTAACCAAACAGAGATAGGCAAATTTAATTTTGAAATTAGGTAATGTGCAACTGACATCATACAATTTAGGGCCAGTGTTATTTCTCTACTTTGTTGGGAGACAGCATTTGTTGGCACAATATTTCTTCGCAGTTATATCACCCACCGGAAGTGGCAAATTGATTGGGCTATAATGGCAATATGGAGCCAATTCCGGTTGGCACAGTGGCGCCCTGCTGCTTGTTGTGAAAGAGACGTCACCCCGTGGATTAATGAGTGACGACTCACTCACGACCACCGGCTTGAGCACCATTGTGGTCTGTGCCACCAGCGAGGCTACGATTTATTGCAGTTAATTAAAACTTCTGTACTTGAGCACACGTGGCAATACTTATTACTTAGATACCTATAGAAAAAACTATCGGCGTTAACAGCTGCACGATATTATATTCGTATACTGTACAAAATAGTTAGCTCATCTCTTTACAGAGCGGGCATGGCTGGTATGGTAGTGGTTAACAAAGGGCTCTTGATTTACCAATCGACTTATTTAAATGAAACTTCAGATGACAAATTGGCATATTTCAGACTACTGGCTAAGGTATTACATTAGACTACGTATATGACTTGCAAATAAGCATATAAATACTCGTAGCGTGAGTAAAAAATGGAATTATGAACTCGATTGATTTAAGTTTCATTTCAGATTAATTACGACTGTTTCAGGCATATGCGTCTATTTCAGATTATTTAACTACGACATCCGAGAGAGACATCTTGTGGTGATTGTATCGTCATAACATATACGAGTAGATAAATATTTTAACAACTCATTCACATGTATCTAAATATGGATATCTTTCTACTATTATCACCATAATATGCAGTATTGGTATTACATGATACAGGCATAAAGATTTCATAGATTTTTGTATGGCTCATTGCACAAGTTGCATATTAAATTAAGCGAGACTATACGTATCTGCTACTAAAATATTATTAACCGCTTTAAACAGACTTTAGAACTAATCGACAAAGACGCTATTTAAGCTAATAGTCCATTGAAACATAGCTTCCTGGCCACCGTGAGTCAGCAGCAGCTAATGGTCATCGCCGCGCCAATGATTAATCACCCTTATCGTTGATGGCTCTATGATGACTGCACCCAGATTTGAGACAGGTAGGCTTGGACGATAAAGGGTTATGTTTTACCCATGATTGAGTATGAAAGGTTGTAAGTGTGGATGTATGCAGTGATTATCAATGAGCATTTGACTTCAGTCTAAATCGTATGTGGTGAGAAAATGAGGAAACTTTTTGAATCAGTAGGTAAGCATAGTGTTTAAATTAAAAGAGGACTGAACGGAATCCTGCCGAGGTACATATTAATGTCAGTTCTTTAGCAGATTATGATAATGCTATTTTGCTATATAGTAGTAACTATATTAATAATACATATATGTGTACGGGTGTGACAATTTTCCATGCAACAAGATCACTAGATACACATCGGCAATTCCCCATACCAAATAATCTATCCCCGTTACCCACACCAAAGTTATAATAATATTTGGCTGTAACGTTTTTAACGTTTTGCAGGTAGTTACCTGCACCAGTAGCTGTACCATGAGTTGGCAAGTCATGTAGTCCATCACGCTCGCTCCAATATAACAATGCGTGCACGTGATTGACTGTTTTACCTATCGATTAACGTTAACGCCAACAAAAAAGTGTTTGAATTATCTTATTAACTCTTATTACTATCGTTATTACAATACTGCTACCTATTTCGAAGGTGCAATTTACACCATAAAGGACATACGGTACGTTGGTATAGTCGAACAAAGTAAATACAGTACACTTCTCCAATACAATTTGTACGCAGAAGTGTAAGGCGAATAACGTTGGTTGGCCTTCCTATCGAGAGAGTGTGAACATAGGCAAGGGAAAGGGCACCAAGGGATAAGACTAAACATTATTTTGTTAAACTCACCTGGTCGCTCAAAACTCATTAATCTCACACCATAACTACACGTATTCATCCAAATCATTTAATCAATCCGGATTTGAATGGGCCCATTTCGACAGCACTGGGGCTAATGACTGTGTATAGAATTTAATTTGTAAGTACCTAACTATATCAAACTAGCCATCATATATTATATTTAAAAATATGAGGCGACTACCGTATTTCAAAAGGCTATCGTACGAGTAAGTATCGTATACAAGCTTGTACTTAGTAACTCATGTACTTACTTAGGGATATTTGAAGAATTACTTACCTTTTCCTAAAATATTCGTTCTAAAACACATAATTGTAATATGTCTTGTTATAAATTTTACAGTATCTTAGAATTCACGAAAATAAATGTTACAGTGAGATAAAGAAAGCAAGGTCTATTGAGAGAGAATTAAATGACAGCGGGGTGCGTCGGACTTCAATTTACTGAAAAAAGTTTCGTTGTTCAGAAAAAACAATCTTCTTTCTACTAATCGAAATATATCTCGTTATAACTCATCGTCACGGGTGTCTGTTGTGTTCTTCGATCATTCCTTTGAATAAACTATATTAAGATAATCCTATATTATATCATTTATATCCTTGCCGTTTCTTTGAATCTCGGAAGCCAAAGTGGAGAGCCTTTTAGAGGACAGCGACGCGTAATTCTTATAATTACTTGTCTTTTGTAGCCACCGGAAAGGACCCACGTCAAGGCGTCGCTACTAAAGGCATTAGTAGTAGCAAAAATTAACCGTGAATGTATGTGGCTGAATAGGCTACCATTCGGGGCAGACTGAGTGTCGCCGAGCTCTATGGAATCATAGACGTGCTTAACTTTTTTTGCGATCGTTGGAGGTCCAAATTTTTAAATAATAAATATGTTTGTTTGCACTTGTTTTTATGATTATGTTATCTATTGAAAAATAATAATTTTTAGATTAGGTGGTCAATAACAACGTTAGGGACGTATACTAGGGTGGGTCACTGATGTATGAAGAAAAAAAAAGTATTTGTTTTTTACTAGTAACAGTTGTCAATAGTTCCGGAATGAGGTCGACAAAGAGTGTGCAAAATTATTTGGCCATCGGAATTAATTTTCTGCCTCCGGATCTAATTGAAAGATTTCATAGAAACTTCAGTACATTTTGTACTGACCACAGTTGATATCTATGTTTTTACTTTTTATTGCAACTTGAGCTATGTTTGAGTATTGTGTTTTACTGGAAATAGCTTTTCTATAGTTATGGAGCCAAAAGAGACGAAAAAAAAGTAAAAAATAATAACTTTTTTTTTTGAAGTTCCATACATTTTAAGAAAATTACTAATCAAATCCGGAGGCAGAAAAACTTAAATTAAAAATATAATAAAAATAAGAGTGATAATCAAATATCAAATGACACCGTTTTGTAACTATTATCTTCAGAAAATCGAAATTTTTGAAAAATGACCCACCCTAACGTATACGGCACCAGCAGCTAAGTCACTACTAACTGGGGTACACGGCGGTCAAATTATTTTATGTATGTCGATATTACGTGCAAATGACTGGAAGGTAGGTATGTACCCAATAAGAAACCTTCACATGTAGACAAGTGCCTAGGTATTGTTTTGATAAGAAATACTGATAAAATCTATATTATTGTTGAGTACTTTTACAATATTTAAAGATAATAAGCAATACAGATAGCAATGATTTAATGTATCTATATGTATTGTTTGATAACGTTTATCAGTTAATTATAAGTAACAAGTAATACCTCGATTAAAACTCTTGCTACCTAGTAAAACTCAATACCTAAAAACCTAAGCTAATTACATAAAACATGTATTTATTGTTATACAGACAGGCAGCGAAAGCACAGCTTAGGGTTTAGTTTAGTGCTCCATAGAGCTCTGTTAGCCAGAACTTTAAAGCTCGGGAGCTCTTTTTAGAGCTCGCTAAATGAAAAAAATAGCGAGTTAGTGATTTTCATAAGGTATTAAAATGGAGGTCTAATAAAGTTTGGAGGCTCAAATATTTTCTCTTGATATTTGATCAAGGATTTTAAGCCTTTTAATAAGCCGACGCGCTACTAGGCTCGAGAGCTAAAGAGCTTTATAGGTTTTTAGCCCTCTAGTCAAAACATTAACAACACTAATTTGTTGCTCGCAGGGTACACAGCCCTTAAAATGAAATATACAAGTACCTATTTACTACAATTATTGAATTGCAGTTGAATAATCGAATAATCTCTTCACTATTCCGAAAGATAATCGCAACCTACATGAGAATTTTCTCATGAAATTGAGCGTAGATACACTGAAAAATTGGTTTTATTTATTACATAAATAAATGAATACGATTGTTTATGTGTAGGTTCGTACAAATCGTTGAATTTGCGCAGCGCTGGTAATTGTTAAATAATTTGTTTGTTTGCAATACAGATTAAATAATAATAACAGAAGCTTTGCCAGCAATTCTTGCATTCTCGTGAAATCTCCCCTAAAATGGCAATTCATTGAGTAAATAGACTCAATCGAACCCATGTTTCCATTCATTCATTCAAGCAAGGCGTTCACTCATATGATTTGTTATTCCTAGCAAATCATAAGGGAATAAAAAAAGTATGGAATCTTGCTTTATAAAAATCACTGACAAAACGTACGTTGTAGTTTAACACTATTTTCGCGTGGTTTGCTCTTCATGTTACCTACTTTTATCGTGGTACAAGCGTGATTTCACGGTGTTTGTGTTCGGAAATCGAATGCAGTTTTATGCAACGGCGTAGATGCGTGAAATTGGAGCGAGACCACGCCATTGATCAAGCGGAAGAGTATCCCTGGACACCTCCATTCATAAACGGTGTCCATTCATCAAATATTACTACGTGCGAGCGTACGCGCAGGTAGGCGAAATTTATGAATGAATCCCAATTTTACTCACTCTTTTCCGTCAATTATCTGTGATGACTTTTATGCAAAAAACGTTTTGTAGGATTTTGTGTCATATACGCGATTACTCGTGGCTGATTACTTTGTACCGGTATGTACCTACAGTCAGCGTCAAATACTTCGTAACAACCAAAATTGCCAAATAGTTCAGTAGGTGCACTATGATATACTTAATGTAGTACAGTCGAGTGCATTAATATATAGACACATTTGTAAGGGATCAGCATGGAGAAGTGTATATATATTAATGCCCTTGACTGTACAATGTATCGAGCTATTTGTCCACTTCATCACATCAGCCGAAAGACGTCCACTGCTGGACATAAACCTCCCCGAAAGATTGTCACACTTGCCGGTCTGGCGCTACCGACATCCATTCCCGCGACCACTTTGACTTTGGCAAAGTAATTGACGCAAGGTACTTGAAAAGTACGAAAGGTAATTAAAATTTATATTTCATGTGTTAGGCCCTAACTGCATAATCCCAGGATAACCAACTAGAAACGGCGTTAACTGGTTAATCTTTTAACTAGTCCATAGATTTTTGCCACTTCTAACCGTTTAGGAGGTTAGAAGACAAGAGATGTTAGTGGCCTAAACCAGAAGTATGCATGTAGTATATATTATATTCTTTAAATATGTGTATATGTATGATTTGTGATTGAGTCAGTTATTTAATTTAAATTGTTAAATGCACCGTCTACCGTAATAATTCTGCTTTGCCTTAAGGTTGACTGTAGAGAACGCCGTATGGTATGATACTAAGTTCGCCTTCTCTGTTTTGTTTTGCATAATAAACAAACAGGTATTTAAAAGTGTCTACCCTATTAAATCATCGATACATATATACTTTGAATACTCGAACTTGGAAATGTTCTCCAGCTCCAGATGACTCAAATTGTTAATCGAATGAAAAAAAAAACACTTCTTCAGATGAGTAATTCCTTAAACGTGCACTCTTAGCCCATTGCTGACTGAAAAGGCGGGCACTCCAAACACACTCATTTCAATGGACGCCCATTTGGAGTAAAGAGTGTTTTACAACTCAAAAAAAACCTAGTCAAAGTCAGGTACCGATCCGGATGCGAATTCGAGCTGTCCGGCGTTCCCACGATGGACAGACAGTTAGTTTATTAAGTGTCGACTTCACTTGTTTATTCTCAGTTTTGTTTGTTAGAAATCAATTGTTTGTCCAGAACAAAGCGCCACATGGCAAGGATGAGGTAATTTGGCCAACAGATGTTGAGGTTTGGGACTTGCTTGTTCTTGCGAGTTATCGGGTGTTAGAAACAAATATTGATAAAAGTCTATTCAAGTTTGCTGAACGCATAAAGATGCGTTATTGATTGTGGTTGAGTTTTTAATGGTGACATGTTTTAAAGCATGTCGGTATAACATTGGAATGACATGCATTTTGTATTCCTGTAGTTCCTGTTTAATGAAACACCAGGATGGTTCAAATATGATTGAGAAACAAATTATCATCTATATAGTTTGTGTTCATATTATCAGTATAGTTTAAGTAGGTATTAAAAGTTAGCTACCTAACAAGCTACTTATTCAACTTATTAAAACCATTCGTTTTAATTTTTGTCAAAGTGCATTAGTGCAATAGTCGAGGAGCTACTTATTATATAAGATCATTGGTTTTAATAAGTAGTTTCAGTGAAGGTGCATTCAGACCTAAAGAGGATTCGCTGTTTTATCCCCCGCTCTACGATATCAACCAATCACGTTTTGTGTAACGATCGAATTTCGTAGAGTGGGGGGTTAGAATAGCGAATGTTCGTTTGGTCTGCATGCACCTTTACCAGAGTATTGCGTTTGTTCTTGAACAAGAGTTCAACTTCAAAATTTATCATATTTACACTGCGGTTTACGAAGTTAGGTTAGTTGCATGTCACATTTGTGTGGCTGCGTTGTAGGGCATGTCGCTAAAAAGAAAATGAATCATATTCAAATGGTGTCCATAGTTGTAATGTGTTTAAATCCATTGAAGCGACAACATCCGTTCGGAAGTGTCCGGTCGGAGGCTGTGTAGTGCGCGCACAAAGTGGGGCCACCCAGAGAGCCTGCGGTAGCCACCGCGGTGTACGGTACCCGGGAAGTACGGCACCATCTACTACACCATGATTAAAAATTAAAATATCCTCTAAGATGTTACAGATGTAGTGAGAAATGACTTGCCTTCGGAAACGTTCGTCAACGTCATGCTGTTTCAGTCTATCTCACTGAGACTGACAGTAATAGCTGTCATGCTACTTCAGTCAGACTCGGTGACACTGCCTGAAACAGCGTGTGTTTACGAACGTTTCCGAAGGCAAGTAATTTCTCACTACACCTGTACTTAGTTATATTAATATAGAACTTATGTTGCAGTGCCTTGCCTATTTTCTCCTTAGGTATTGAAAAAATAGCTTTTCCAGACATATCGTCGCGACATCGTGTCCGAGGACCAATGAATTTAATACTTCCATCTGAATTTAACAAAGAGTCTGCAAAGTTACGCAAACAATAACGATATTTTGGTAATATTGCATGCCATACGTACTTATATTAATATAGAACTTACTATGTCTTAAAAAATAGAGCAACGTAAGCTTGTTATCGGGACGTAGGTACATACCTATCGTACCTAAGCAGTAGACTCCGTACAATATTTTATTAATGATCTATAATAGCGCATAGCTTCACACTTCAACTACTTCGTCAGTCATTACCACGAACGTAGGTACGTGAGATAACAGAGACATTATTGGCACCTTGACAAAAATATTTCGATTGATTATTCCAATGACAGCAGTTTCAGTAAGTTACCCGTTCCTGTATTCGGTGCCGGCGGAACGTGCCAACAATTCTCCCTGCGACAATAAACACTGTTCTCTTTTTTTGACGGTCAAATAAATTATTTTTAATCTTCAGAGCTAGGGGGTATTACGTAGTTAACCTACGTGCTAACATTTTGATGGTGTACGAAAATTTGCAATTTTATAACACAAATTAGGAATAATACCTAAGACTCCTTACAAAGTTTAAGGAATCAAAAGGGAATTGAATGTGACTTTACTCTAAATTTCTTTAATTTTTCGTGCAACTGTCTGTGTCACTTAATATAATATGTAGGTATATGTATTTGTAAGAACAAGAAGCATAAAAGGACTGTAAACTAATTATTTAAAAGCAGAACGTCTCCTCAAGTATATCCCACTTACCTAGGTAAATTACATTATCGATTCACTTAATACCGAGTACAGCCTGTACTTTCTTCTGCCCATCCAGCACCTAATAGGCTGCGTTCCATTTATCACACCACCTTTAATTCCAGCCTTTGTGGACAGGCGTTATTCTGTAAACGCGTCTCATTATGAAACCACACTTTGTATAAAAATATGCGCTCGAGTATAAAGGTAAACATTGATTTTTTCTAACGGGCAGAGAGAATACATGTTTGGGCCGCAGTGACAGACTGACAAAGACACAATGAAGGATCATCTTGAATGGACCACACTCCGCTTCGCTGTACAAGTACGCTTATAAATTATTGCAATGACCGTGCTTATAGCAATAGTACTAATAGTAAAACGACAAATTGTAGATCTTCCAAGTCATCGTGTATTGATGCGAAAGTGAATGTTAATTATAGTCTCACTCTAAGACAATACAATGGAGTTAATCCCGTGGATATTTATGTTTAACGATATATTTGTCTTTTCGGAGGTCGTGGAGTGTAAAATTAAATTAAATTCATTGTATGTTGGTAGGTACTGGATTAACAATTGGCTATCAAATGTAGATTCTGCTGTTTAATTTTGGTATAGCCAGTATGCCTTGCATGGTTTGTATGTAACATTATTTGATAAAAGATTGATGGGCAGCAGCGTCATCATAGTAGACACTAGGGTGGGTCATTTTTCAAAAATTTCGATTTTCTGAAGATAATAGTTACAAAACGGTGTCATTTGATATTTGATTATCACTCTTATTTTTATTATATTTTTAATTTAAGTTTTTCTGCCTACGGATTTGATTAGTAATTTTCTTAAAATGTATGGAACTTCAAAAAAAAAAGTTATTATTTTTTACTTTTTTTTCGTCTCTTTTGGCTCCATAACTATAGAAAAGCTATTTCCAGTAAAACACAATACTCAAACATAGCTCAAGTTGCAATAAAAAGTAAAAACATAGATATCAACTGTGGTCAGTACAAAATGTACTGAAGTTTCTATGAAATCTTTCAATTAGATCCGGAGGCAGAAAAATAATTCCGATGGCCAAATAATTTTGCACACTCTTTGTCGACCTCATTCCGGAACTATTGACAACTGTTACTAGTAAAAAAGAAATACTTTTTTTTTCTTCATACATCAGTGACCCACCCTAGTAGACACATTACTGCGATCGCCAATCCGCTTGCCCAGCGTGGCGATTATGGGCATTTACCTCCTAATGCGTCTTTCGCCTCACATACGCATAGTTAATAGGAGAGGCCTACGTCCAGCAGTGGACTATCATAGGCTGATGATGATGATGATGCCTTGCCTGCCTATACAAAACGGTTTGAATAACTACTCTTATATATACCTTTATGTGTATATTGGCTTTTTGTAGATTAATTAATGAAACTATGAAGGCTTAGGTAATATGTAAGTAGGTTACTACCTACTTTCATATTACCTAAGCCTTCATAGTAAGTAGGTTACTACCTACTTACATATTACCTAAGCCTTCATAGTTTCAGCCCTACTGGGCTGGTACTGGTAGTAGGTTATTACTTGTCCGGAAAGAGTTGCTTTATCATTTGGCTGGATTTTGAAAACCAGCCAAATTAAATTCAATGTTGCAGTGCCTTGTCTATTTTCTCGTTAGGTATTGAAAAAAATAGCTTTTCCAGACATACCGTCGCGACATCGTGTCCGAGGCCCAAGGTAGCATATGAGTAGTAGGGATTCGCCGTTTCTCCCCCGGGTTTTGGGCGGGCTTCTGTACTGCCCCGCCCACAATCATGGCCGCCGAAACTAAAAAAAAAAAAAAAAAAAAAAAAAAAAACAAATACCCCCCCACTTGGAGCGTTTGGGAGTGGTCCCAGCTATGTAAAATGGCGCCTTCTGTGTTTTATATCGTGGTCTACTGCTACAATGCACCGCACCAATAAAACCTTTCTCGACTCTCCATTGTTCTCCGGAAAGGGATCGATCCATTGTCTCACATCTACCTGGTCAAACGGTCGGCCAAACAGGACGCCTGTTCCTTTTTGATGTTTAAATTATATACTGCTGTGATTTGTCAATGGCATCTAAATATAAGCAAATACCTAACAAGTGGGCGGGTATATAACTATGTACGTACATACAATTTCTTCAAACGGGTAGTATTTAAAGGTATAACAAAAAAAAAACCCCTAACCTAACTCTAATATTCAGTACGGGAGCAAAAACGATGTGTACATAGTTCGTTAGGTGATTCATTATTTCCGTGTTTACTTTATGTAAAGTGAACAATGACGTAGGTAAATTTATTACGGTATTATATGTATTGTTCATTATTGCTTTTGGCTCATACATTTCAAAACTATTGCTACCATTGTGTGTGGTCGAATAAATATTCAAAGAAATAGTCAATTGTTTGGAATTTATTATGCACTATTCCATGATTTAAAAAATGTACAAGCTTCGACAGGTTCAAATTGAGTACGGTGACTTTACTTCATACTTGTGTAATTATAATTGCCGATTTCTAAGAATGAACTTTTGGGTAAGACTCACCATTTTTCAATAGTCTTAACGTCATATATATAAGGCTCATTACTAAACTGTCACAAGTTTATTATTAGAAATCGCCAACTGTATGTATCAATACAACCTACAAGTTTGAACAGGTTTATATTAGGAAATAAATACATGCCTATTATTCTTTTTCTGGTAAGCTTTCAAACCTTTGTTAAAACGAATAGTTTTTTCATGTTTTCGCTATTGATGAAATAATTTATTCAAGTTTAAGCATCTTGGTGTACCGAGCGAGTTCCGACTGGTTTTTATTGGGTATACTTACTATTCCAGTCAAATTGAACTTGTTAGAACAAGATGCATCGAACAGCAACGGTATATTTTTTATTACATACCTATTATTCTGTTTCTGGGAAGCTTTCAAATCTTTGTTAAAAGTAATAGTTTTTTCATGTTTTCACTTTTGAAGCGATCATTTATTCAGGTATTCTTGGTGTACCGAGCAAGTTTCGACTGGTTTTTATTGTGTATACTTACTATTACAGTCAAATGGAACCTGTTAAAACCAGATGCATGGAACAGCAACGGTATATTTTTTATAACTTTGGGATTCGTATAAAAGCGTTCTCTCAGTGCCTTTACTTAAATAGTCTCTCAGTGTCTACAGACTGGTGTACCGGCAGTCAGATAATATCAGTGTATTAGTGAAGTGTTGTGATCAAATCATCTTCATAATGGATGTAAGTATGTAAATGAAGTGTTTATATTACATTAATAATTAGTTTTACTCAAGTGTTTGTTGTCTTTTGACTATTTAAATGTGAAATAAATTGTTTCATTTCTTTGAAAATACTTTCAAAAACTACCAATAAGTGCTTATATTACAGTAATTATTATTTTTACTCAAGTGTTTGTCGTCTTTTGACTTTTTATTTTAATAGTTGTGAAATAAATTTATATACTTTGTTTCAGTTCTCTGAAAATACTTTCAAAAATTACTACTACCCCGAAAATCAAGAAGCATCCTCCGATGAAGAGGGTACGGTGGGGTTAAAAATAAAACAGGCGATTGCAAGGAAGAGACCAGCAAACAGCATAGATGGTTTTTTCGAGAGACCTAAGAAGAAAACTAAGGCATCGAAAAGATCATCGAATGTGTCTCAGAGTACCACCGATGGGGTGGCGTATTTGTCTTCGGGAAAAGACGACGGAGCATACGCTTCCCATCTAATCAAAATAGAAGTATACGACATCGAAAAAATCCGAAACATTGCGCCTGCGGAACATTGGAAGCATTGTGATGTGAGACTTAAATATTACACCTGCAATGAGGATGATTCCAATCTACAAAGTGCCCGTGATGTGATTTTTAATATAACAAAAGAAATAGCTTCTAAGGAAAACTGCGTGAAATACTTTATAGACACTGATAAGAATAAATAAATAGTTAGTTTGTAAGTTAAATTGTTAAGTTAAACTGTAAGTAGTGCATTTGTAATAGTTTTGTTAACTAGAAAATAAGTAATGTCTTATATTATATAACTCATGGTTTTTGCATTTTATGTACACCTTTTTAATATGTCCTTTCTACGTTTGTAAATAGCTATATTATGCACTACTTTTTTGTACTTTGAATATATTCCATTTTGGTGAGCCAATCCACGCTACTTATGTTTAAACAGCCTAATTATCTTCAAAAATATTAAACACTATTAATAGTGATCAATATCTTTTGTGTTGTCATGGAAGTAACATCTATTTTTCGATAATCTAAACAAAATACTTGCTCATTGTTAAATATAATTGTATAAACGTAAATTCTTTGTGTTTTCAAAGACACATGATTTATCTTTCATTTGTTGAAATACCAAACCGTTTTTCCAAAACCATTGTTCTAAAACAGTCTACGTATCTTCAAAAATAATAATAGCCTAGTAATCACACTATGGATAACTTGAACTGCGATGTATACGATCTTCATCTAATTCAACTTTGTGAGGAGGTTAAGGAAGACCATGAACTGTACGAGACCTGTCAACTTATAAGCCAGCTGCATCGTGAAGCGTAAGCATTGTTTTTATACTTATTTCATGTTTGTACAAGTTTCAACGAGTTCATCAATTACCTGTTACCAAAATCGGTTGTACAAACAATCAAGTTTGAACATGAACCTTTTTTTACAATCAATGAAGTAGGGAAGGGGATGCTCCTTTCTTATATAAATGGGGCTACCTGCCTTTGAGATCATTCATTGTTGGGTGTAACTTCGGATAGCAAAGTGTCGTGTAAATTTATTTTATAATGGCATTCACGTTATTTCTTGGGCCTAAGCTAGCGCGTAGTGAAATTGCTAGTTTAGACAAAGTCCTTATTCTGCGTAGATTTCACAAATATATACGTCAGTGGTATTTAGAGGGAGTCTTACCTTATTCTCTCAGAAATGACCAAGACATCATTCCTTTTTACACGCCATGTAATGGCCATGGAACAAAATCTATATCGCCTACTACTGACGTGATTGATGGAGTACTGCCTATGCAAGCGTATTGTTCATTATGCAAACAAACAAAACTATTTGATGTGAAAACAGAACAGTGTTAGTATTATACATAACTTGATTAACTTGTGTTTTAGGTATTGTGTATTTTATGTTTAATTTTTCTTGTTTTTATTTATAGCTCCTCTCAAGTTGGACGTGGATTAAAACGGCGGCGTGCTCATGAAACAAATGAACCTGTGAAAAGAAGTCGTAGTCACACTAACCTCCCATCAACGAGTTACACTGATCGTCCTTCAACCAGTTATGCCGACACAACAACCCAAGCAACCAATAATTATGTAAGTACAAAAGATAATGATAGTATTGAATGTTCTGTGTGCAATGTCTCCATATCAACAAAATATTTAACAAGTCATTTAAATAGTAAAATACACAAAGCAAATTCCCCGCAATCATTTCATAGTGAGTTTGTTAACGTTCAACTCATTGAAAATGCATTCAGAAATAGGATCGCTACTTACAGAATATTACCAAATGAAATTGATCACCAATCCCTTGAAAGACCCGAAACATTTATAGAAAAAAATAAGGACATCATATTCACAATATTAGATCAGTCACTTTCAAATCATAATGCCTTAAAAGTTAATTTTATTGTTAATGCTCTGTTTACTCAAGAAACCAAACAGTTAAAAAATATATTCGATTTTCAATTAAGCAACAATGTGGTTAGCGTTAGCAGTGACAAGAATGCTATTTTATCATGTGTTTTAAATGAAATTTCGAATAGATTAACGAACTTTGAAAAAAAAGATAGCGGATGGAGTTTAGTCAAAGTTATTCATTTAGATATCAATGTAAACAAATATAATCCATTGCGTGGTTCTTCATATATCGATTTACCACGTGATATTAAAAAGAAAAAGGCGGTAATTAACGTTCAAAATAACGATCATGAATGTTTTCGGTGGGCCGTTTTGTCAGGATTATACCCACCCCTAAACAGTAATCGTGCATATACTGTCAGCGCATACAAAGAACATAAAGATAAATTGAACTTTGGAAGGCTCCCTTTTCCAATAAAAATTACAGACATTCATAAATTTGAGAATTTGAATGATATAAGTGTAAACGTCTTTGGATTAGAATACAATTCTCAAAGTAAATCTAATGTTGTTGTAGGTCCACTACATTTCACAAAATGTAAAAAAGATAAGCATGTCAACTTGTTGTACATAACCGATGGTAGTGTTAATCATTACTGTCTTATTAAAAGCTTATCTCGATTAGTATCCAATCAATTGACCCACCGACAACATGCTGCTCATATATGCGATGGTTGCTTAACAAGTTTTACATCATATACCAATTTAATAAACCACCAAAGTAATGATTGTTTCCATGTTTGCACGAATTTACCTTTAGGGAATAAAACAACGAATAATTGGTTTAACGACACAGCTGTAGCCAATGAAATTACTTTCGATAATTACGAACGTAAAATGCGTCATCCATTCGTAATATACTGCGACTTTGAAGCGTTTTTAAAACCTATTAATACCAACGATCAACCTACCTCTTCCGACAAACCATCAACTGTTAATGTTCAAAGACATGAAGTTTACAGTTTTGGTTATTATATAAAATGTTCATATGATGATAAGTTATCAATCTATAGAACTTACAAAGGTGAAAACTGTTCTAGAACATTTATGGATTTCATAAAAAAAGATTTACAGGTCATTTACAGAAACAAAAAAAATGTAAAATCACCTTTACCCTTGAAGATAGCAGACCAAGAAAATATTGCGCAGTGTACAAGTTGTTATATCTGTGATCGAGCTTTTAATGGCAATAAAGTTATTTCATACAACTCGTATACAGGTGCTTACGAAGGGGTTGCACACGAACTCTGTCGCAATAAATACATATCCCCCGATTTTGTCCCTGTATTTTTCCACAACCTCAGCAATTATGACAGTCACTTTTTAGTACATGGTCTTGGTTTTGAGGACGGTGAGATAGAACTTATCCCAGAGAACAAAGAAAAGTACATATCTTTCACTAAAGTTCTAAAAATTAAGAACCGAATCATGAAGTTGAGGTTTGTAGATTCTCTGAAATTCATGTCTAGTAGTCTCGAAAAGCTGGCTGAAAATCTATCATTTGAACAATTTCATGATCTGAAATTGAATTTCCCAAATGAAGAAGATGTTCAGCGTTTAATGCGAAAAGGTGTTTATCCATATGAACACATGACATCGTTTAATTCTTTAATGTTAACTAACCTTCCACCTCGGGATAAATTCTACAGCTCCTTGACTGATACCCTTATATCAGAAGACGATTATAATCATGCTCTTGATGTATGGAATCATTTTAAATGTCGAAATATGGGTGACTATTCAGATTTATATTTAAAAACAGACGTCTTATTACTAACAGATGTATTCGAGAATTTTAGAAATATTTGCATTAAAACATATGGTTTGGATCCTGCTCATTATTATACTGCACCGGGATTGAGCTGGGATGCAATGTTGTATGTTACAAAAATTAAACTAGAACTTTTGACCGATATTGACAAGATTACTTTCATTGCTAATAATATTCGAGGAGGTATATCTCAATGCAGCAACAGATACGCAAAAGCGAATAATAAATTCATGCATGATTTTGATCCAACCATTCTTTCTTCTTTTCTGATGTATTTCGATGCCAATAACCTTTATGGTTGGGCAATGTCGCAATGTCTCCCCACTGGTGGATTTGAATGGGTCAATATAGATACGGATTTTAATATTCCAGACGATAACGATCATGGTTTCATATTGGAAGTTGATTTACAGTATCCTCAGGAATTGCATGACTCTCATTCTGATTTACCATTTTGCCCCGAAAATATTTGTTTAGGTGACACAAAAGAAAAAAAATTGATACCTAATCTTAATAATAAAACAAACTACGTGATACATTACAGGAACCTTAAGCAGTGTTTAGCTAAAGGCTTACGTTTGCTTAAAATTCATAAAGTTTTAAAATTCAATCAATCTCCATGGTTAAAAAAGTATATAGATTTAAACACTAGCATGCGATCGCAAGCTACGTCAGACTTTGATAAGGATTTCTACAAACTTATGAACAATTCAGTATTTGGAAAAACCATGGAGAATGTCTTGAAACGGGTTGATGTGAAGTTGTTAAATCATTGGGAAAACAGAGGGAAATCTCAAGGAGTGCAATCATTAATAGCGAAACCAGAATTCCATAGTTTATCAATATTTGCAGAAAATTTAGTCGCTGTTCAACTGAAAAAAACCAAGGTTTTTTACAACAAACCAATTTACCTTGGATTTTGCATTTTAGATATATCTAAAACATTAATGTATAAATTTCATTACGATTATATGAAAACAAAGTACCAAAACAATCTGAAATTACTTTACACAGACACTGACAGTTTAGTCTATCAAATTTTCACTGAAGACTATTATGGAGACATACAATCTGATGTTAACTCGTATTTCGATACCTCTGACTATCCTCCTAACAATCGATATCGTTTACCATTGCTTAATAAAAAGCGGTTAGGATTTTTTAAGGATGAGAATAACGGTAGGATTTTCAAAGAATTTGTAGGTCTGCGGTCTAAAATGTATACCATGGATGTTGAAAAAAAACCTGACAAAAAACATGGTGTCACATCGAAAGCTAAAGGTGTAAATAAATGCGTCACTGAAAAATTTACGGTTGATAATTACAAGAACTGTTTATTAAATAAAAAAGAACAGTATGCACAAATGCGAAGATTTAAATCTATTAAGCATATTATTTTCACACAACAAATAAATAAAGTATCATTATCACATAATGATACAAAACGTTACTTATTAGAAAATTCTACCGATACTCTTGCGTGGGGTCATTATAAAATACCACAGTAATTTTAAATTTACAATATTGTATTGTCATTATCACAGAACATTGCAATTCTATCATTGTTTTTTGTACATTGTATGCACATACTGGTCACGATAGTTGTAAATATATTTTAATGTATAATGTTAATTTGTCAAATGTACATACTAGTAATGTCAACTGTAGTTGTAAGTTTATTTTATGGTCTATGGATATTGTAAATATAACTTGTAAAAATTATAAAATAAAACTTTAATTTGTTACAATTATAGAAAATAAGACTGAATTTTGTAATGATTGCCAGTTTTATCTCATGTTAAATTTTAAGTTTAATCAAAAGCCTTGATGGGTTTTTGTCAGTGTTTCTTATCAGCCAACAGAAATAAAATATATGTGTGCAAACCAAAACAAACAACTTTTTATTTTATTTTAGTAGTATTATTTGTTTAATAAAATAAATCTTAAAAAAGTGAATCCAAAAACATAACGTTAAAAATTGAAATGTTTAAAAACCAATCGAGTTAAAGAATAGCACCATTTAATGTTCGTCTGTTTTCATAACAACACACATTTTTTCGAATATTTCATAATGATTCATTTTTGTCATCCTTTTACTGCTATTGTTGCAGGCCCGAGTGGGTGTGGTAAAACTCAATTTGTCACAAACTTTTTGAATAATTCCAAAGAGATATGCAACATTGAATATGATGAAATTATTTGGTGTTATGATGAAATGCAACCTCTTTATAATCTGGAAAATGTAAACTATAGCCAAGGAATACCAGATTTTTCTATCTTTGATGGTAAGAAGCCTAAACTTCTTATTATAGATGATTTGATGAGAGAATCCGATGGTCGGATCGTTGACATTTTTACAAAAGGTAGCCATCATAGAAACCTGAGTGTATTTTACATTACACAGAATATATTTCATCAGGGGAGAGGACAACGTGATATATCATTGAATACAAGTTACATTATATTTTTTAAGAATCCCAGGGATAAAACTCAAATACGGTACCTGTCACGACAAGTTTACCCAGAAAACTCGAAATTCGTTGATGAAGCTTACAAAGATGCTACTAAGGATGCTCATGGTTACCTAATGATTGATCTAAAACAAAATACAAATGACATGTGTCGTTTCAAGACAAAAATATTTCCGTTTGATGGACACTGCACAGTGTATGTACCCAAAAAAGGGTTTAAATATGATAAGAATCAACATATTTTAGTCAGTTCTTCATAATGCATGCAAGAGTTAACACATATAAACACTTACTTGAAGCCTTGCAATTGCTTAAACCAAAATATCGTACAGCACTACTTAAATCTTGCGATGATGACGAGATTAACATTATTTGCGAATGTATTTATAACGTGCTAAATGGAAAAATACCGCTAGAAAAAAAAGAAAAGTCAAAATTAAAAAAATATAAAGATACTTTAAGAAAATTAGTTTCTAAAGGAAAACATAAACTGAGAAAAACTGTTATTATTCAAAAGGGTGGTGCATTTTTACCTATTATTTTAGGTGCAGTTTTAAGTGCCTTAGTGAATTCGTTCTCATAAACAAAATGGAGAACACAAAAAAAATGTTATTAGTTGAATCGGATTTTATTGAAAGATTAAAACGCAATGATAGTACACCTGAAAATACAGCATCTAGGCTAGATGGTGAGATGCAAAAAATCCTTAAAAGTAAAATAAATGACCGTGAAAAATGGATTTTATATTCACAAGCTTTGCAACGATTTCTACATTTTACAGAAACGGATCGAAAACCGTTTAAGATTCCTATTGTGATGGAGGGGGTTAATCAATTCAACGATGAAAATAATGATGTTATAAAATCGGAAGTAAATAAAAAGGAGGACATTGAAAATAATGAATCAGTTACTGGAGATGTAACTGAAACAGCTAGTCCATCGTCGTTTAATACACCACCTGGTGAAATAAATAATGAATCGATATCATTTACACCTTCAAAAATATTAGCAGTATTACCTAAATCTTATGAAAAGAAAACTCGGACTTTGTTAGATAGCATTGTTTTAAATAGACCGAAAATATGGTGGAAACCAACTGGAGAAGTTGTTATAAACAATCGAACCATTCAAAACAGTAATATTATTGATTTGGTAAGCGATACGGTTAGATGTCTTAAGCGTCCTAAGCCAATTGGATGGGAAGAATTCGCTGCACTTTTAAGAGATATTAAAGTTCCTAGATCATGCATAGGTAATCCAACAAATTTGAAATTTATTGAAGGCACTCCCATAATTGATCACTTTGCGCCATCCACTTCTGAAAAATCGAGATCCTTGCCAGATAAAGAGAATAAAACGTCTACCCCTGTTACTACACAGTCACATAAGCGTTCAAGAAAGAAAATAGAGTGGGAAAAATGGACCCCCTATTAAATATTAATAGAATCTACTACGATGTCTCTAATCCGGCTGGATATAGCAGTTTGAATAGTTTAATGAGAGAGATGAAGGGACAATTGAAAAAAGAAGAAGTGAAAAATTGGTTACAATCTCAAGATACTTATACATTACATAAACCTGTTCATAGACGATTTGCTAGAAATAAATACATTTTGTCTAATTTTAATGAACTTTGGCAAGCTGATTTAAGTGATATGAGTACTTACAGTCAATACAATGATGGGTACAAATATATTCTTTGTGTTATTGATGTGTTCAGTAAATATGCTTTTGCAAGAGCTATGCAGAAGAAAGATTCATCAACAGTTAAACAATGTTTTGAAAGCATATTTATTGAAGCCAACTCTGTTCCAC
>JALPQI010030816.1:0-10333 GCA_025490895.1 Thaumatotibia leucotreta | reverse complement strand
ATCATTTGAACAATTTCATGATCTGAAATTGAATTTCCCAAATGAAGAAGATGTTCAGCGTTTAATGCGAAAAGGTGTTTATCCATATGAACACATGACATCGTTTAATTCTTTAATGTTAACTAACCTTCCACCTCGGGATAAATTCTACAGCTCCTTGACTGATACCCTTATATCAGAAGACGATTATAATCATGCTCTTGATGTATGGAATCATTTTAAATGTCGAAATATGGGTGACTATTCAGATTTATATTTAAAAACAGACGTCTTATTACTAACAGATGTATTCGAGAATTTTAGAAATATTTGCATTAAAACATATGGTTTGGATCCTGCTCATTATTATACTGCACCGGGATTGAGCTGGGATGCAATGTTGTATGTTACAAAAATTAAACTAGAACTTTTGACCGATATTGACAAGATTACTTTCATTGCTAATAATATTCGAGGAGGTATATCTCAATGCAGCAACAGATACGCAAAAGCGAATAATAAATTCATGCATGATTTTGATCCAACCATTCTTTCTTCTTTTCTGATGTATTTCGATGCCAATAACCTTTATGGTTGGGCAATGTCGCAATGTCTCCCCACTGGTGGATTTGAATGGGTCAATATAGATACGGATTTTAATATTCCAGACGATAACGATCATGGTTTCATATTGGAAGTTGATTTACAGTATCCTCAGGAATTGCATGACTCTCATTCTGATTTACCATTTTGCCCCGAAAATATTTGTTTAGGTGACACAAAAGAAAAAAAATTGATACCTAATCTTAATAATAAAACAAACTACGTGATACATTACAGGAACCTTAAGCAGTGTTTAGCTAAAGGCTTACGTTTGCTTAAAATTCATAAAGTTTTAAAATTCAATCAATCTCCATGGTTAAAAAAGTATATAGATTTAAACACTAGCATGCGATCGCAAGCTACGTCAGACTTTGATAAGGATTTCTACAAACTTATGAACAATTCAGTATTTGGAAAAACCATGGAGAATGTCTTGAAACGGGTTGATGTGAAGTTGTTAAATCATTGGGAAAACAGAGGGAAATCTCAAGGAGTGCAATCATTAATAGCGAAACCAGAATTCCATAGTTTATCAATATTTGCAGAAAATTTAGTCGCTGTTCAACTGAAAAAAACCAAGGTTTTTTACAACAAACCAATTTACCTTGGATTTTGCATTTTAGATATATCTAAAACATTAATGTATAAATTTCATTACGATTATATGAAAACAAAGTACCAAAACAATCTGAAATTACTTTACACAGACACTGACAGTTTAGTCTATCAAATTTTCACTGAAGACTATTATGGAGACATACAATCTGATGTTAACTCGTATTTCGATACCTCTGACTATCCTCCTAACAATCGATATCGTTTACCATTGCTTAATAAAAAGCGGTTAGGATTTTTTAAGGATGAGAATAACGGTAGGATTTTCAAAGAATTTGTAGGTCTGCGGTCTAAAATGTATACCATGGATGTTGAAAAAAAACCTGACAAAAAACATGGTGTCACATCGAAAGCTAAAGGTGTAAATAAATGCGTCACTGAAAAATTTACGGTTGATAATTACAAGAACTGTTTATTAAATAAAAAAGAACAGTATGCACAAATGCGAAGATTTAAATCTATTAAGCATATTATTTTCACACAACAAATAAATAAAGTATCATTATCACATAATGATACAAAACGTTACTTATTAGAAAATTCTACCGATACTCTTGCGTGGGGTCATTATAAAATACCACAGTAATTTTAAATTTACAATATTGTATTGTCATTATCACAGAACATTGCAATTCTATCATTGTTTTTTGTACATTGTATGCACATACTGGTCACGATAGTTGTAAATATATTTTAATGTATAATGTTAATTTGTCAAATGTACATACTAGTAATGTCAACTGTAGTTGTAAGTTTATTTTATGGTCTATGGATATTGTAAATATAACTTGTAAAAATTATAAAATAAAACTTTAATTTGTTACAATTATAGAAAATAAGACTGAATTTTGTAATGATTGCCAGTTTTATCTCATGTTAAATTTTAAGTTTAATCAAAAGCCTTGATGGGTTTTTGTCAGTGTTTCTTATCAGCCAACAGAAATAAAATATATGTGTGCAAACCAAAACAAACAACTTTTTATTTTATTTTAGTAGTATTATTTGTTTAATAAAATAAATCTTAAAAAAGTGAATCCAAAAACATAACGTTAAAAATTGAAATGTTTAAAAACCAATCGAGTTAAAGAATAGCACCATTTAATGTTCGTCTGTTTTCATAACAACACACATTTTTTCGAATATTTCATAATGATTCATTTTTGTCATCCTTTTACTGCTATTGTTGCAGGCCCGAGTGGGTGTGGTAAAACTCAATTTGTCACAAACTTTTTGAATAATTCCAAAGAGATATGCAACATTGAATATGATGAAATTATTTGGTGTTATGATGAAATGCAACCTCTTTATAATCTGGAAAATGTAAACTATAGCCAAGGAATACCAGATTTTTCTATCTTTGATGGTAAGAAGCCTAAACTTCTTATTATAGATGATTTGATGAGAGAATCCGATGGTCGGATCGTTGACATTTTTACAAAAGGTAGCCATCATAGAAACCTGAGTGTATTTTACATTACACAGAATATATTTCATCAGGGGAGAGGACAACGTGATATATCATTGAATACAAGTTACATTATATTTTTTAAGAATCCCAGGGATAAAACTCAAATACGGTACCTGTCACGACAAGTTTACCCAGAAAACTCGAAATTCGTTGATGAAGCTTACAAAGATGCTACTAAGGATGCTCATGGTTACCTAATGATTGATCTAAAACAAAATACAAATGACATGTGTCGTTTCAAGACAAAAATATTTCCGTTTGATGGACACTGCACAGTGTATGTACCCAAAAAAGGGTTTAAATATGATAAGAATCAACATATTTTAGTCAGTTCTTCATAATGCATGCAAGAGTTAACACATATAAACACTTACTTGAAGCCTTGCAATTGCTTAAACCAAAATATCGTACAGCACTACTTAAATCTTGCGATGATGACGAGATTAACATTATTTGCGAATGTATTTATAACGTGCTAAATGGAAAAATACCGCTAGAAAAAAAAGAAAAGTCAAAATTAAAAAAATATAAAGATACTTTAAGAAAATTAGTTTCTAAAGGAAAACATAAACTGAGAAAAACTGTTATTATTCAAAAGGGTGGTGCATTTTTACCTATTATTTTAGGTGCAGTTTTAAGTGCCTTAGTGAATTCGTTCTCATAAACAAAATGGAGAACACAAAAAAAATGTTATTAGTTGAATCGGATTTTATTGAAAGATTAAAACGCAATGATAGTACACCTGAAAATACAGCATCTAGGCTAGATGGTGAGATGCAAAAAATCCTTAAAAGTAAAATAAATGACCGTGAAAAATGGATTTTATATTCACAAGCTTTGCAACGATTTCTACATTTTACAGAAACGGATCGAAAACCGTTTAAGATTCCTATTGTGATGGAGGGGGTTAATCAATTCAACGATGAAAATAATGATGTTATAAAATCGGAAGTAAATAAAAAGGAGGACATTGAAAATAATGAATCAGTTACTGGAGATGTAACTGAAACAGCTAGTCCATCGTCGTTTAATACACCACCTGGTGAAATAAATAATGAATCGATATCATTTACACCTTCAAAAATATTAGCAGTATTACCTAAATCTTATGAAAAGAAAACTCGGACTTTGTTAGATAGCATTGTTTTAAATAGACCGAAAATATGGTGGAAACCAACTGGAGAAGTTGTTATAAACAATCGAACCATTCAAAACAGTAATATTATTGATTTGGTAAGCGATACGGTTAGATGTCTTAAGCGTCCTAAGCCAATTGGATGGGAAGAATTCGCTGCACTTTTAAGAGATATTAAAGTTCCTAGATCATGCATAGGTAATCCAACAAATTTGAAATTTATTGAAGGCACTCCCATAATTGATCACTTTGCGCCATCCACTTCTGAAAAATCGAGATCCTTGCCAGATAAAGAGAATAAAACGTCTACCCCTGTTACTACACAGTCACATAAGCGTTCAAGAAAGAAAATAGAGTGGGAAAAATGGACCCCCTATTAAATATTAATAGAATCTACTACGATGTCTCTAATCCGGCTGGATATAGCAGTTTGAATAGTTTAATGAGAGAGATGAAGGGACAATTGAAAAAAGAAGAAGTGAAAAATTGGTTACAATCTCAAGATACTTATACATTACATAAACCTGTTCATAGACGATTTGCTAGAAATAAATACATTTTGTCTAATTTTAATGAACTTTGGCAAGCTGATTTAAGTGATATGAGTACTTACAGTCAATACAATGATGGGTACAAATATATTCTTTGTGTTATTGATGTGTTCAGTAAATATGCTTTTGCAAGAGCTATGCAGAAGAAAGATTCATCAACAGTTAAACAATGTTTTGAAAGCATATTTATTGAAGCCAACTCTGTTCCACGTCACATACAATCCGACAAAGGTACAGAATTTGTTTCAAAGGTAGTTCGAGATTACTTTAAGAGTAAAAATATAAATTATTATACCACCAATAACCCCGACATAAAAGCAAGTATAGTGGAAAGGTTTCAAAGGACTCTTAAAATGAAAATGTGGCGTTACTTTACTCATAACAATACATATAATTACACTAATATTCTACAAGATCTTCTTCATTCTTATAACCACAGCTATCATTCTAGCATTAAAATGCGTCCAGTTGATGTTAACTCTAATAATATTATGACTGTTTGGAGTAACTTGTATGATCGCAAAAAAGATAGGCAACTTTCAATAGAAAATAAGCAACTAAATGTAGGTGATCATGTTAGGATCACTAAATATAAACATGTATTTCAAAAAGGTTATGAAAGCAATTGGAGTGATGAAATATTTATTATCAATTCGATTATAAAAAGATCACCGCGGTTTGTGTATACTTTAAGGGATTTGGAAGATGAACCTATCATTGGTACATTTTATTCTAATGAATTACAAAAAGTAACATACCTCCCCACCAAAGAGTATAAAATTGATAAAATAATACGCTCACGCCGAGTTGCTGGCAGAAAGGAAATACTAGTGAAGTGGCAAGGTTATCCCAATAAATTTAATTCTTGGATACCAGAATCAAACTTACAGAAAATATGAGTGATAACAGTTTTTATTTAACATTGTTAAGTAATAGCTCATCAGACTACTACACGGATAACACAACTGCACATTTTTTAACCAAACTACCTAAGACTATTAAATTGGATGGAGAGTGGCTAGTTGGGTTGGTAGAATTTCAATACCCCTGTTCCATGTATAATGTTCAAGAACATGAAAATATTATTTACATAAAGAAAACCTTAATAAACCCCGCTAACAAGACTTCAAAAACAGTAGATATTAAAACCCATATACCTGCTACTACTTATGATAATATGGATCATTTGCTTCAGGCGTTCAATGAAAACCCTCAATTAAAAAATAATGTGAAGTTTCGGTGCGATAAATTAACAAAACTAGTTGGGGTATCAATAACAAATAATGAAATTACTTCTATTTCACCAAGTCCGATACTAAGCCTTCAGTTGGGTTTCAAACCAAGAACAAATTTGAAACATATTGCATTAGGAAAAACCCCTGCAAATTTGTATTTAGGTTTACCTTCTCAAATATTTGTTTACACTGATATAATTCAACCACAAGTAGTGGGGGATGTTATTACTTCATTGCTCAGGATTATACCATTAGATCCAACTAAGTTCATTTATGGAGCTCATAAAACACATATTTTCTCACCTGCTCATTATGTACCAGTTTTACGAAGAGAGTTTGATACCATTGAAATAGATATAAGGACAACGACTGGTGCCAGGGTACCATTTCAATTTGGATCTTCCTGTGTGAAACTTCACTTTCAACGAGTAAAATGATTTACAATAGATCGTCGATTTCTTGTCCCTATCAACATTATTATTCCCACCAAGCTGGTTCCGGAATAGGAATCGTTTATAAGGGAGTTCCATATCAACGAGGACATGGCATAGGTAGTTTTTTAGGTGGGTTATTCCGATCAGTGCTTCCGTTGCTATCTAGTGGTTTAAAAACCATCGGAAAAGAAACTTTAGGAGCGGGAGTTGGGTTGTTATCGGATATGGTAAATTCTCGTCCAATGGACAGTTCAATTAAATCACGATTCAAGGAAGCAAGTGCTAACTTAAAAAGAAAGGCTGATGAAAAAATTGATTCGCTCATGTCAGGATCTGGGTATAAAATGTCGAATAAAAGAAGAGAACCACTCATTTCTTTAAAAGCAACACGACGAAGAGGAAGTAACAAAACTAATAAAAATAACGATATATTTTCAAATTAAAAAATGTCATTTTTACACAGTCATTCATGTGAATGTGTGAAATCTGAATTAGATTTATTTGCCCTTCCATCCACTCAAACAAGCATTGAAAGCGGACAATGGATTCATTACAAACCAATTTCATCGTTAAGCGATGATGGTCCCATTGAATTTCAAGTACCTGGATCAGGAGATGACTACATTGATCTATCACACACAATGATACACATATCTGCTAAAGTATTAAATCAAGATGGTACAAGGATCAAAGCAGATGCTGCAGTTGGGCCTACAAATAACTGGTTACACTCTCTTTTTAACCAACTCGATGTATATTTAAATCAAAAACTCATATCTCCCCCAAACAATACATATGCTTACCGAGCCTATATGGAAAATCTTCTCAATTATGGACCAGCAGCCAAAGAAACTCATCTTACTTGCGGATTGTGGTATGAGGATACCCCAAATTACATGGATACCGTTGACGCCAATAATAAAGGATTTCATAAAAGGCTAGAGTTTATTAAGGAAAGTAAAGAAGTGGAAATGATCGGACATTTGCATGGTGATATATTTAATCAGGAAAAATTTTTGATTAATGGTGTTGAATTGCGTATTAAGTTGGTACGATCAAAAGAATCGTTTAATCTTATTTGTCATCAAGATAAAAAATTTAAAGTACAAATAATGGATGCTAGTCTGATTGTAAGACGAACAAGAATCAACCCTAGCGTTTTATTAGCCCATCAAAAAGTATTAGCAACAACTACTGCCAAGTACCCCATTACGAGAGCAGAAGTTAAAGTTATTACAATACCAACAGGTGTACAGGGAAAAACATTGGATAATATATTTCTTGGTCAAATCCCAAAAAGATGTATTATTGGATTTGTATCAAATTCGGCTTTTAACGGTAATTTAGCTTTGAATCCATTTAATTTTCAACATTATAATATGAATTCATTTAGTTTGTTTGTTGATGGTCATGAAATTCCCTCTAAAACATTACAACCGTCATTTAGTTCGGGTAAGATTGCAACAATATATCACACCTTATTTTCTGGAACTGGTATTCATTTCCACAACGAGGGTAATGCAATAAGCAGAACAAATTATGGGGGAGGTTATTCATTGTTATGTTTTGATTTAACCCCTGATTTATCTGCTAGTTCAACTTCACACTGGAACCTTGTAAGACATGGAAGTGTACGCATAGAAGTACGGTTTGATTCGGCTCTAACTAGCACCATTAATTGTATTGTGTATGCAGAATTCGATAATATTATTGAGATAAACAAAAATCGTGATATATCTGTAGATTACAACAGTTAATAATCCTATAAATACATTGTTCTGCATTCATTTACTTTACTTTGATGTGATCATTGTTTAGAACACCATTGTTAAAGGCACATTTTTTTATTATGGATACTAATGAAATTCAACGTTGTATGAAGAAATTAAACCCATTGTTTGAATTTAATGTTTTTGCTGCTAACAAAATTCCCATTTGGACTAATTTACCTGTATTCATCATAAGTAATTTGGATCCTGACTCAAAACCAGGCTCTCATTGGGTGGCTATGCACATTGATGATAAAGGTGTAGGTGAATACTTTGACAGTTTTGGTAGAAAACCTACTGGTAATCATTTGTTATTTTTAAAAAGGAACACTAAGATGTGGTTTTATAACAACCAAAGCCTTCAAAACCATTTTACCTCCGTTTGTGGAGAATATTGTCTGGTGTATCTTTATTTTAAGTTTCAGGGCAAAACAATGTATGACTTTATAAGTCAATTTACTAAAAATTCTTTATGTAATGATTTAGTATTGGACTCTATGTTTCAATCAATTTTTATGAATAAAATATGCAAATAAAAAAACTTTCGTTTTATTTATAACAATATAATTATTACAACAAATTGAATATATTCAAAGTACAAAAAAGTGAATATATTCAAAGTACAAAAAAGTAGTGCATAATATAGCTATTTACAAACGTAGAAAGGACATATTAAAAAGGTGTACATAAAATGCAAAAACCATGAGTTATATAATATAAGACATTACTTATTTTCTAGTTAACAAAACTATTACAAATGCACTACTTACAGTTTAACTTAACAATTTAACTTACAAACTAACTATTTATTTATTCTTATCAGTGTCTATAAAGTATTTCACGCAGTTTTCCTTAGAAGCTATTTCTTTTGTTATATTAAAAATCACATCACGGGCACTTTGTAGATTGGAATCATCCTCATTGCAGGTGTAATATTTAAGTCTCACATCACAATGCTTCCAATGTTCCGCAGGCGCAATGTTTCGGATTTTTTCGATGTCGTATACTTCTATTTTGATTAGATGGGAAGCGTATGCTCCGTCGTCTTTTCCCGAAGACAAATACGCCACCCCATCGGTGGTACTCTGAGACACATTCGATGATCTTTTCGATGCCTTAGTTTTCTTCTTAGGTCTCTCGAAAAAACCATCTATGCTGTTTGCTGGTCTCTTCCTTGCAATCGCCTGTTTTATTTTTAACCCCACCGTACCCTCTTCATCGGAGGATGCTTCTTGATTTTCGGGGTAGTAGTAATTTTTGAAAGTATTTTCAGAGAACTGAAACAAAGTATATAAATTTATTTCACAACTATTAAAATAAAAAGTCAAAAGACGACAAACACTTGAGTAAAAATAATAATTACTGTAATATAAGCACTTATTGGTAGTTTTTGAAAGTATTTTCAAAGAAATGAAACAATTTATTTCACATTTAAATAGTCAAAAGACAACAAACACTTGAGTAAAACTAATTATTAATGTAATATAAACACTTCATTTACATACTTACATCCATTATGAAGATGATTTGATCACAACACTTCACTAATACACTGATATTATCTGACTGCCGGTACACCAGTCTGTAGACACTGAGAGACTATTTAAGTAAAGGCACTGAGAGAACGCTTTTATACGAATCCCAAAGTTATAAAAAATATACCGTTGCTGTTCCATGCATCTGGTTTTAACAGGTTCCATTTGACTGTAATAGTAAGTATACACAATAAAAACCAGTCGAAACTTGCTCGGTACACCAAGAATACCTGAATAAATGATCGCTTCAAAAGTGAAAACATGAAAAAACTATTACTTTTAACAAAGATTTGAAAGCTTCCCAGAAACAGAATAATAGGTATGTAATAAAAAATATACCGTTGCTGTTCGATGCATCTTGTTCTAACAAGTTCAATTTGACTGGAATAGTAAGTATACCCAATAAAAACCAGTCGGAACTCGCTCGGTACACCAAGATGCTTAAACTTGAATAAATTATTTCATCAATAGCGAAAACATGAAAAAACTATTCGTTTTAACAAAGGTTTGAAAGCTTACCAGAAAAAGAATAATAGGCATGTATTTATTTCCTAATATAAACCTGTTCAAACTTGTAGGTTGTATTGATACATACAGTTGGCGATTTCTAATAATAAACTTGTGACAGTTTAGTAATGAGCCTTATATATATGACGTTAAGACTATTGAAAAATGGTGAGTCTTACCCAAAAGTTCATTCTTAGAAATCGGCAATTATAATTACACAAGTATGAAGTAAAGTCACCGTACTCAATTTGAACCTGTCGAAGCTTGTACATTTTTTAAATCATGGAATAGTGCATAATAAATTCCAAACAATTGACTATTTCTTTGAATATTTATTCGACCACACACAATGGTAGCAATAGTTTTGAAATGTATGAGCCAAAAGCAATAATGAACAATACATATAATACCGTAATAAATTTACCTACGTCATTGTTCACTTTACATAAAGTAAACACGGAAATAATGAATCACCTAACAAACTATGTACACATCGTTTTTT